>JARFNZ010068854.1:0-13464 GCA_031763405.1 Balanus nubilus
TCCATATCGTCAAAGTAAGTGAAAAAACGGCAATTTTCCAATGGCAGAGCAGTTACCGAAAAGCGGCTATTTCATGCCTTGGCCAGAAACATAAGCACGGCATAGCAAGAATGCCTTGGCCGGGACGCTACGGATGGGCGCTACTGGGCGCTCTTGGGCGCTCTTGGGCGCTACGGATAACTTTTTTTGTGATACCTTTTATGACCGTGGGTGAATATCTTCCGAGGTAAAATGGGGTGAACTGTGACCAACTTTACCATATTAGGAGTTCGCTCCAGAAAGCCCGCATTATCTTGTGAACTATGCTAGAAAGAAAGTAAACAAAAAAAATAGAAAGTTCCTGAAAAGCTCCTTCGCTAAGGTGTCACCTACTTTTAGCTTAGATCAATTAGACCCCGGGGGTCATCAAAAGTCAAAAAGCTTATTTTAGCCCCCAAAAAGTTTAAGAACAATTTTCATCTAAAAAAATATAGAAATAAACTTGATACATCATGTTTTTCTCGTCAAAGCGCTTCAATCAGATCAAATTTGATCGGGTAAGGTAGATTTCAAAATTTGACCTCTGGTCAAGGTCAATGTCAATGTTACCAAAGCAGGTTATGTTGCATATTGAAAGACGCATCGTGACGAAACAAACACGTTTGTACCGGCTTCGTCGCCCTGTCTTCATCCTGTTGAGTTATTGACCCTAAGATGACATGACCTGAAAAGATTGGACTGATCTGTATAGAAGGGATTTTGTTTTCCAACATTCACTTATAATGGGGAGGTAACGCACTGGCCTGACACGCCGAATACAAATATATCGGCTTGAAATATTGTTTACTGGTATCTCGGGAGGGTCAGGGATTTAGCAGGAGAAAGGGTAAAACATTTTCTACATAACCTATTAAAAATACATCATTTTCCAATATTTGAAAATTCAAAATCAATTTGAAAGAAATCCGAGAAAGCCATCTGAAAGAAAACGTAATGGTTTGCTGGTAAAATGTTTTGCTTATAATTTGCCCCAAAAAATAAACTCTGCACAAGATACTAACCATTAACAATGCCCGATTATCACTGAACCTGGTTAAGCTAATGACCAGTGGAAATCACCAAACCACAAACAGGCCACAGGAGACGGACAATATAAAGACGTCGAAGGCATGACAGGTCTGTTAATTCCCATAAGAAAGCGAGAGCCGATGAGTTTTCAGAATCGTGAGCGATTTGTGGATTCGCCCCTCCCCCACAAACAAACCACCCAATCTGGACGTACCGATAACACGTCCATAGCTCCATGCCGTCACTAGCCTACCTGTTCGATGTCGAACGCGGCGCAGTCGGTAAAGTCCTGACACATGACGTCATCAGCCGACAGCGCGTCTATCTCGCTGTCATCGACACACTGAAAAAAGACGACGCCGTGGTAAAAATACGGCACTTGGCAGCCAGCACTGCAGGAAACACGTGTGCGCAAAACAATGGCGCGTTACGTGACATATTGTCGGAACTAGAGCTGCAGAATATGAAACAACAGAGCCGACAAAAAAGGTCTGATTTTGTATCCAGCGGACTTGCCACGACAAACGTGCTATTTGCAGACTTGTGAATGATTCACGATGAATCGATTCACGGTTCAAGAATAACATCATTTTTCGAAGAATGACATGTGAATCAGTTCTTTTTACGAAAACATCAATGTGAATAATGAATCGAATCATCGCCGCTAAATTGAATCACCTAACGAATCGATTGAAATAGATTCAGTTGCTAGGCCGGCATTGCTGATTGCATTGCCTTGGGGCCAAAATCGGAGGCGATGGTTCGATAGAGAAAAGCCTAAATGGCACCCAGTCTCAAATCAGTCTGGATTCAGTTCCATATCATCCCAAATTCCTAAGCGTCCATGGAGACTCCAATTGAAACCATTTGAGACTGGACACCAGTGTCAGAAAAGTGGCCTGTTTCCCCATTTTCTGAACTTGGAAATTGTATTCCATAAAAACTTGAATATAAAGAATGATTATTTTTAGTCTGAGTCCAAATGGCAGAAGATATACCAAAAAATGGCATGCATTGTTCTTTTTCAGGCTGCTATCATCATAGGACATAGGAGTCAGGATAACATGGGATTGTGCTTAACTTTTAACATTACGCCTGTCGTTTCATGGGAAGAATTGAGTTGAGAATTCTTGACTGCACCTCCCCCCCCCCTGGTAGCTGAAAATGTGTCGTGGCCACTCCCTGAGCGAAGTCCTGGCTACATGCCCGATTGGTATACACATTATGAAAATTTGTTCTACCGGTGGTGAGGAAATTTGTTCTGCAAACTTAGATAGTGAAACCACTTTTCTGACACTGCACACCAGCAAAGATATTGACCAACAATCTGTCCAGTATTGGTCCCAATGAGATACCACTGCTGTGGTGTTGAGTCTTCTTGGAACCATCAGAAGGGAACATGGATGAAGGAGTCCAATTCTGCAGAATGCATGTGACACTCACTGTGACACTTGTTTGTATTGCTGAACACTGGTGTTATGGCCAATTTAGGCACCTGCAGACAATATACTACAAGACAACGAGGGAAATATCACATAAAATATCACAATGAACACCACAGTTGATATATTGAGAGAATATGCTTGGTAATAAATTGCATTGTAAATAGGTGAGCAGTGGAATATTCAGCTGTTACAGAGCAGGAGCAAGGAGTAACAGAGTCAGAGTAGCAATTTCATTAATACAGAAAATAACCATTTATAATGGAAACTGGAGACTCAGCCAGAGGCAGAGACCAAACAATGCATTTGGCTCTAGCAAACATGATCAGTTCAAGCTCACAACAAATCATCACAGCTGATTTGGCTGACCTCAAAAGAAAATTAAAAAAATGCAAGTTCTTCATTTGCAAGGAGTTTGGGCATAAATTTAACAGACTAGTTGATGCATCCTAAAACCTAATTACTAATATTATTTGCAAGGAGTTAATTTACAATTTACATGTCTATCACAAAAAGAGATATATTTTTCAAAAAGTATAAGTTAATTCAATTCAACAGGATTGATGTGACAAACTTCAAAATACTGTTTACCACATATGTCCGACCACACCTGGAGTACTGCATCCAAGCAGTGGGCCCATATACAGCCCACGACATCAAGACTCTTGAACAGGTGCAGCGTCGGGCAACGAAGCAGGTAAAAGCAATAAAGAACCAGTCATATGAGGAACGCCTCCGTATATTAAAACTACCCAGCATCGAGGAGAGGTTACGTCGAGGCGACATGATTGAAACTTATAAGCTGCTGACAGGGAAAGTGAAGGTGACATATGATCAGTTCTTTGAAGTGGAGCATCAAGACAGAACGAGAGGTCATCACCTCAAGTTGAAGAAGAGGAGATCAAGGCATGCTTCAAGACTTAAGTTCTTCTCTAATAGAGTGGTAAATCTGTGGAACAGTCTGCCAAAGGAAGTAGTTGAAGCCACAACAACCAATGCTTTCAAAAACAAGCTCGACAAACTGCACTGGGCCACAGTTTCCTCAACCTGATCCAACAGGCACATGTCATAAGATGTGAGCACAGAATAGACCTAGTCTAATATTAGCTCACAAACCTAAACCTAAACCTAAACCTAAATTGATAGTGAGCTACAGTTACTTTTCATTAGGAAAACCTAATGCTGCTTTAATAAGAGAAACATCATTGGGTGTGTATCATCGGATGCCACACTGATAACATAGCATAAGGCCTAGCTTACAATCCCAGAGCTGTGCTCAATGATGTAAATGACTCAACTTATCTACATTTTGTGTGCCTCTTGGTTCTGGGAAGGATGCCATCAGAATGCAGAGCACTGCTGTTACAAGGAGTTATATTTTGTGTAGATAAGCCATCGGTCTATGTATAGGAGCCATTGATCAACTAGTTAATTTAACCATTATTAGGACAAGTATATCCCTGTTTGTTTCCAATTAAAGTAAAGACTTTAGCGACTTTGTGATTTCCTTGATTAACAGCCAACACACTGATTAAATCTAGTGACAGCATAATCTAGAGCAGAAGTATGCTTAATGCCAGTTGATTGTGCAGCAAAACACCATTTTCACTCTTATGAAACCAACTTACTACAAAGGAAAGCAAATAAAATCACAGAGAAATTCATGTTATATTAATAAAATTCCAAATTTTCTGGATGATTATTGATTGTGGTGATTGAGGTTGTGATATGTGTTTGAAGTTTGTGCTGGATAAAGCATCACTTGAAATGTCATATCACAATGGTACTAGTAACATATCATCAATCACATACCATTGCCACAAATGGCAATTGAGGCATTTGGACATTTATGGTCAGTAGTGTGAGCAATTTCTGAAAAACTGCAATGTCATTTGAAAACAAAATTATAACTGTGGTTGGCTCTGTCATGCATAATATGAATAACAGGATGTACAAGCCGACAACATACATAGGACATAGCCATCCAACCACACCATTTTGTGATACCACCATCCAAAGCTGAAAGATGGTATAATTAGCCATATTGCTCAAATAATCTTGTTCTATTCAGTAGGTAATGTTTGTCATTGCCATTGAGTTAAAAAATATCCACTAAATCAGGTTTTAAAATAAATTATAATTTAAAAATTATAATTAAACAAAGTTTCTGACATTATGTGCTCAATAAACATCATATCATGTGCCATCCTATCCTTTGTATGATACAACTGGGGTATTGAAGGATGTTCACACTAACTAACCAGGTACATACCAGGAACATGAACCAGGTAAGTGAACTGTACTGCTCTTCTAGGAACAACACTTATACACTTAATGTCATGCTTTATAAACCATTAAGAACACATCTGAAATTAAGACATTTTGGCAGTGTCAGTGGAGATTCCTAACTTCAGTTGTGCTATATGAATATTGCTTCTAGACTGATGAGTTGACTTCTCCAGTCCAGTAGTGCCTCATTGTAACCCAGGCTCAATAGCTGGTACTGGCTGTGCCTACCGTCATCTAACCATTGAGCTTTTCTACATAAAAGATGATTTATGGTAAATAAGTGCAACAGCATTTAACAATCATGAGCAAAGGCTGAAGAAAAGAAGAACAGGAAGAAAGCTTGTCACTTCATAATTATTTGGATGAAGTTTTCCTAGTCTGAATAGACCCAGTCTACCTAAAGCCCACTATTTAAACATAAACTTAAACTTGAATAGGCTTCATAGGATAAGGCTTTCATCTTATGCTAACAAAGTTAAGTATCTATTTAGCTATCAGTTTAATGTCAATGCACCGGTATTGAACAATAACTTTAGTTTAAGGTATAAGATAATTTAAAAAAGAAAAAGAAGGAAAACAAAGATTCAAAAAGGATATTAGGTACAAAATACAGAAGCAACACCCCAAGTTGATATAACTTAGCTTCCCTAACATTCCTGTATCACTAGAATGATTACTTCTAACAACAGATAATACAGCCTAGTCTGGCATAAATATATGAAAATGCTTAATAAGAAAAGCAAATATATAAAGGAAAATAACAAGAATACACAAATGTTGTGTTAAACAAACAATAAAAAGAGAAACATGTAGTGAGCACTGAGTAGCCACAACAATCATGACTTTATCAACATCAACACAAACTGCATCAAAGATAAAAAAAAACACACAAAGGCTGTAGTTATCATTGAACTCAAAGATGCTACATCATCTTTTGAGTAAAAAACAGAATAACAAGGCACCATAAATAAGCACAGACAGATATATTTGTTTTAGAAATATCCATTACCCATGTGGCACCTAACTACAGTTAGTCAACATAGTCATATTGATATAATAGTAAGATGCATTAGAAATATAATTTTGTTTGCATTGCTAAATAGCAGGTAGCTATGCTCCATGTTGCTGACAAATACATAATAAGCAACAAGAGTAAATATGAATAATTCATCAGCAACTGAGTGTAAAATATGTATGGTTTGTCAGGAAGTCATTTGTCTCAACTATTTGTCAGGATGTAATGAAGAAACAGGCAGGTGGAACAGGGATTATGCATAGTTCATATGCTCATCAATATCAATATCAATATGCAACTGGGTGCATGAGCTGTTCTTTCAAATTTTAATTTATCTGACTGTCTTTTGATCAGGTTCCTTTCTTTTCCTTGCCTTACCCTAAAAAATGGGGATGCATCACTGCGCACCAGGGACCACCAAGCATACTGAGGCGATCAAAAAGCACATGTTGAGTTAACATTCCAGAACAAAAACAGTACATGCTAGTACCATTGCTTGGAACACACAAAAAGCATTGATGAATAGAATGGCTTAAAAATAAACACCACTAAGATGTACTGGCAAAAACCTGCCTTCAAATCACACAACTTGGTGCTGCTCCACAATTGTAGACAAACACCAAAGTTGGCAGCTTTCAGTGCAGCCCCGAGGTTTAACAGTTGCTATAAGATGAAATAAACCTTGTCAAGGACTTAATATTGAATAAACTCTTAGTTCACTAGCTTTTGACCTACCACTAACGGCAAACTTATGTCTTAACTTCGGTAGTTCAGATTCATGAAACGCCCACATTACAGGAACCGGTATTGTAGTACGCACAGTCACCGAAGCGAAAACAAATATGCAATAAATAGATGAAAATATGTTCTATATGTCTACACAAGTTCAGTACTTACCCAGAAAAGGAAGAGGAGGAAAAACGAAAATACTTTTTCAACCTCATATGCGCCACCTAACAATAACAAAATCCGCCATTTGCAATGTAACAAACGCGCATGCGCAGGCCTCTGGGTAAGCGATGAAAAGCATCGCTCCACAAGAAGCATAATTTGTAAGAAAGGATATACATCTTTCAACTGATTTCACCTTAAAATATTTTTTTGTTAAGAATCAATGATATGCCAGGTTCAAAAGGTAAAATTGGAAGAAGTATTTTCAAGGAATCCTCGGAATATCTCATGTGTCTCATACGAATGAAAAATGTACTTTTTGTGGCTTTGCTCCAATTATTAAAATATAATAGAAATTTGCGTGGTAAATTTTACATTTTTGTCTTCAATTATTTAAAATCTTCATTATTTAAGTAATTCACCACTACAACTGAACACTGCCTTTTGTTTTTGTGAGAAATCTAAGAATAGTGATATTTTACATTTGCAGGTCATTCCGATTTAAAAAAGAAACTTCAAAAATTAAAACAATACTACAAATATTTAAATTTCTCAAATAACCTTAAATTTGTTCATCATCTTTTGTCAGTAAACGTGCTGATACTATCGGCAAATTCTATTGGCCATTCAATGCTTATGACGTCATACAATGATTTATCTATGTTCTGATTAGTGGATTTTATGAGTAAATGACTCGGATGATGTCATCAGAAGCCAACGCACAGTGGCAAAAAATTACACCTGTTCAAGGCTTTGCCACATCAGCGACATCAACTCGCTGTGGACTATTTCGTTTCCGGCTGGGAGGAAACAAATTTTGTCGAGCGATCGGAGTTGAAGCGGTGGGGTGCGCGGCGAAGGGGCGGGCGACTGGACGGAACATATGGTGTAGTTAGCTGATCTATGGCAGCGGATTTAGGTTAATTTATTTGATTTCTCCTTATTCTCGATTTTCTAACACTTAGTCAAGATGACTGCAACCGTGGGTTCCGACATATGGTGGGATTATGTGGCACCGTCTGCCGGCGTGGTTATTGTGCTTCTTGCTACAGTTGTTTTTATATATGGTATCGGGTTCAATCGCAAGGTAGCGGAGCCAGTCTTCTTGGATCTGCAAGCACCAGACTCTGGGAAGAAGCAGCAAAAGAAGAAACAGAAATCAAAAAATGAAAAGAAGGTAAGTTCCAGTTCACAAAGATCTTTATGCCCCTGCTCACTGGCGGATCCAGGGGGGGGGGGGGACATTAGGGGCAAATGCCCCCCCCCCCCCCCCCCCCCCCCACCAAGCTGCCTGAAATCAACAAAAACTTGCACATTTCCCAATCTAGGAGGAAATCTAAGCAACTTTGATTAAGGAAAGTTTAACAATGCATAAGGAAACAAAATCTGTGAGTTTTCTTTAACTTGGTGTAACTTTTTGGGGAGTATGACCACTCCAGTGCCAAAGACTGACATTCTGTATCTGCCATGGCCCCTAGATGTCGATGTCAATTGAAGGGACTGTCTATGTAGGTACTGTTTGACAGTATTTTTGGGTATGCAATTATAGCTAACATAACAATGGCATCACTACCTGTATGGCTTAAGAGCTACACATAAAGATCATGCTCTTCTGCATGATGGCCCTGGATAACAGAGGTATGAGCCTCAGGCTATGGAGCTGCTGCTGATGTCACGATGCTCTCGCTGTCACTGTGGCATGTCTCCGAGAAGGGTATGACTCTGCTCCAGTTGTGGCTCCAACTGGCTCCACCCTCCTCCAACCCCCTCTGATCATGCCCATGTCTGCTCCAACACACTATCATGTATTGCCTGTGCTGCTCTCAGTTGCTCTTATATGATCCAACCTCCTTCAAACTGACCCAGGAGGATTTTGGGCCACTCCAGAAGAGTTAAGACTACTCTGGGAGGAGTTTGGACTGCTCCAGGAGTTTGGACTGCTCCAGGAGTTTGGACTGCTAAAGGAGTTTGGACTGCTCTAGGAGTTTGGACTTCTTGAGGAGAAGTTAAGGTGCCACTGGAACAGACCATATGTGACTGTGGTTGAATATCACATTATGATATCATGGTCAAGAGCTCTAACACATTCCAATCATTGGAAAGCTGGAGACTTTCTGAACTTGAAGTGATTGTTTCTATGCAATGTCCATGATAGTATCATGCTGTTTTTTTAGTAGAGGGAAAGCATACAACATAGTCCCTCTTGGCAGAGTCCTGGCCATAACATCCAATGATATCTATCCCCTGCCACTGACTGCTCAACTGGTAGCCCTCACAATCCTCATGTTAAAAAGAATGCTGCCAAAGAGGCACAACACTGGGACATAACTAGCGAAGGTACACAGCTCTAGAAACCATGCCAGAAAGTGGGAAGCACTGAAATGCAAATGACTTTCAAAGGGTGACAACTTCAAAAGACATGCTATGCTTATATGCACTATTCTGATGTGTGGCTACTTTTGTCATGCCAGCACAACCTTATCACTTTGAAGCATCACTGCAAACCTTTCCCAAGATTTGCCACTCCCTGATAAATAAATTATGTTATCTAAGTGTGTATATGTGTGTTTCCAAGAATGTCAGAACTTAAATGTATTTCATCAAACTTAACATATTTTTTACAGAAAGCACTCCTGTTTATTTTATGGCATCGTTTTTTGGGATGGGGAATTAAAACCATGATTGTCTACCTATTTGATATTTCCCCTAAAAAAAACACTGCAACATTAAACTGCCAACAATCACAAATAAATCCATGTGAAGGATTCCCAAAGTTCTTATGATCCAAGGGTTCATGCTTCATAGTGTTCCATCCAACATTAGGTCATAGCTCTTTACATACAATGACACTTTCTGAGGTTTTGAGATATATGTTTTAACTTAATTGTTTTGAAGTATACTTCCATTGACTAAACCTGAGCTTGTTCAATACATAATTCTGAAGCTTCTGAGGAAGAGGGTTGCATTGGCTTCTGAAGCTTCTGAGGAAGAGGCTTGCATTGGCTTCTGAAGCTTCTGAGGAAAAGGCTTGCATTGGCTTCTGAAGCTTCTGATGAAGAGGCTTGCATTGGCTTCTGAAGCTGCTGAGGAAGAGGCTTGCATTGGCTTCTGAAGCTTCTGAGGAAGAGGCTCGCATTGGCTTCTGAATCTTCCGAGGAAGAGGCTTGCATTGGCCAGAGTTCCTCCAGAATTCATAGCCCTTACATGCCCAGAATCTTAATGTTTTCAAAACCACAACCTGTCTCAATGATAAAATTTGCAGTACATATATCAGGTACAAGCTGGGTGCATCCTGTGCAATCCTTAAAAACTGCATGTGCTGACCAGCTAGCCTTTGTTATTGATCCCCACCTATTATTCTCAGTAGTCAAATGTGACCCATGTCAAATGCTACTAGATGAAGTAGTCTGTGAGGCTAGTTTAGCAGTCTGTTCACATTTGAGTGGGATGCTGTGTTGGCTTAATATGCCAACTGTTTGTCCATTATTTAAAGACCCAATCAAGTGAAAATCCAGCTATTTTTAATGAAAGGGGAAAAGATTGAAGGTTGAGACTATGATTTCAGGCAAGCCATTGTTCTGACTTCTGCTACATTGCTAAGGAATGTAAATATGCCTTTGGAGTTTGTATTTCAAATATGTGTGGTCTACCTTTATATTCAAGCCAGCATTATATGTACTGCTAGTGAGGCAATTCAGCTGTCCATTTGGGTTCATCTATGAGATCCTGATAATGCCACCCCATCACCCCAGCAGTGAACACCCTGTCCTGGCAGCTGGCACCACAATCACTAAGATTGTGTTGTTATGCTAATATGCTTCTATACCACTTTTATATACACAACATACTTCACCTATTTTAAAAATACACTCATGCTTCTTTTACACCATAATTCAACACAGCATCTGGCAAACGAAATACTGATTGCCACCACCTTTAACTACCTCTTGTTAACCCAATTTCCTCTCCCCAGGCTGCCAAGAAACAACAGGAAGCTGCCGAACCTCGCGCTGCTGCCGCCGCTGCCACCACCACCGCCGCCGTCAAACCTGAGCCTACTGCTCCGGCCAAGAAGGCTACCGAGAAGCCTGCCGAGAAGCCTGTTGAGAAGGCGACCAAGGCGAAGGAGCGACGTGAGAAGACCGAAGACTGGGAGCAGGTGACGTCACGGCGGTCCAAGAAGGCCGAGGCGGAGCCGGCGCCCGACGCCGCCGCCATCGAGGCTCTGACGCTGGCTGGCGACGCCAAGGCTGAGGACTCTGCAGGTGGGTAGTGATCGGTCATCTGTGACTGTGATGTGGCAGGTGGGTAGGGATCAGTGGCTGTGGTGTGGCAGGTGGGTAGGGATCAGTGGCTGTGGTGTGACAGGTTGGTAGGGGTCAGTGGCTGCGATGTGACAGGTGGGTAGGGATCGATGGCTGTGGTGTGGCAGGTGGGTAGTTATCAGTGGCTGTGGTGTGGCAGGTGGGTAGGGATTTGAGATGCAATATTTAATTACCGCGTCATCGGCTTGCCAGTAATTTTTCAGTACCGCTGGTAGTCATGCGGTGTAACATCTGATCGTGCCGGTAAATTGCCGGAAATGATGGATTCCGATCTATAAGACAGGTCTTACATATTCTGGTAAAAATGCCGGTAATGCGTCAAGAAGTGGGGCAAATGCCGGTATTCATTTTCATTCTAGCGGTGCCTGCCTGCGGTGCCGGTAATGCTTTTTGAGGATTTGCATCTCTAGTAGGGATCAGTGGCTGTGATGTGGCAGGTGGGTAATGATCACTGGCTGTGATGTGGCAGGTGGGTAGGGACTGGTGCCTGATAGTCGCTGGCCTTGATAGTCGGTGCTGTGTCTTGGGCTGGCCTTGACATGGTGTGAGTTGAATGAGTAGATTGGATGTATGCAATTTCTCCAATTGACAGTGTCGGGAATAAACAGACTTCATGGTGAGATTGTTGTCTTGAGAGTCAGCCCACTGTGCAGCTGTTAAGTCGGTATGACTCTTGTTCGGTTGAAAGGTAATGTTTGTCGGAATTTTCCGCGAACGGCAGGAAATTGTGTGTCTCCGTGACGTCGGCTTTCCTCAACATGATGGCCGTCCAGGGATGTAATTCTGCCGGAAAAGAATGTCGTTAGCCTGAACGGTAATGTCGAAAAACGGCTTGTGGAATGTGTCTTCCTGTTGCTTTGTCCAGGTTTTAACGGTTTCTATGGCTCTAGGATTGGAGCTATCATAGCGTGTTCCAATTATTGTTGGTACTTTTGTCACATTCACCGTTGTTGTTTCATGGTAGCAATTTTGCGCACTTCTTTTAGTTGTCCTGAGTTTGTGACGTTTAATTTCATCCACGATAGATTTGTCACCCCATGTTAACCTCGCTCACCATTTGTGACCGCCAGACTCTGGTATCGCCAATGCTTCTCCGAACAAGACCAAGAAGAAGAAGAAGACCAAGTCCAAGGAGGCTGCCGCCGAGGCCACGGCAGAGCCCGGGAAGGCTGCTGAGAAGCAGCCCGCGAAGCAGGCTGAGAAGCAGCCCGCTAAGCAGGCTGAGAAGCAGCCCGCGAAGCAGGCTGAGAAGCAGCCCGCGAAGCAGGCTGAGAAGCAGCCCGCGAAGCCTGCCACCGCTGCTCCGGAGAAACCAGCTGCCAAGGCGTGAGTAGTTATCTGGCTACCAACACATATTATACATGGTTCCATTCGAACTGGTTCGTTAAGTTTCTTTTTCATCCTGAACCTGATGATGATCCCGGGGGCGGGGGGGAGGTGGTCTCCTTATTTAGCCCATTATCATTTTATTCCTTATTGCTGATGGTTGCGTTTAGGATTATAGAAACTTTCAGAGCTGGATGACGCCTATATCCATACGCCCAAGGGCCCATTTGTCAACTTACACTTTCGTATGTTCCAATTCCGTGCAGAATATTATTGGAATCATTGACCTTGAATCGTTGTAGGAACGGAAAGGAGACTTAAAAAATGACGTAGTTATATTTCGCGCTATGATTATTCGGATATTGATTTTGTTATTTTAAACATTTTATGTCCATTGATCCAATTTTTAGAAAAGGCTTGCGGTCGAAATATTGATGTAACATTTCATTTTTCCCTTGGAAATGATAAGGCAACGATCCCAATGATGTTCTGCACACAATTCGTGTTCTTCGCATCGGCTTTGAATGATTTACGTTGCTGGTAATCTTGTTTTCTCTCCCTTCCCTTTTTGTTTGGTCTCGCCAATACTGCTGCTGTTATTAAAAGTATTTTTGCACTTCTGCATTTTGTTGTTGTCCAATTGGATGCGGTCAATATTGTCAAATTCCTCGCAACTGTACCGTGCAGCGAGCCTGTTGAGTGTCTGTGTGCTTAGTGAGACTGTCCGTCAGGAGATGGCAGTGTGTCATAGACCACTAATGGCAGCTTTATAGTGGCTTTGCTGCGCTGAACGTGTTTGAGTACTTTCATGGATATCGTGTTAACTAATCAGCTGCTATCAGTCATCAGTTTCGCCCTCATGCGGAGGGAAAGGCGCGGGCAACCATTCCCGTTTACCGGTGACGTATTCCGGAAGCTAGCAGTCTAACCAAGTAGTTACGGGCGCCCTTAAAGGTAGTGTGTCTACTCGCATTGGTCATTTGGAGCTATGGGCACTGGATTGAAGAGCAGATTTTTATGAATGAAGCCATACCTGCATTTCCCCAGTACGACCCTAGTTGCTGAGAAATTCCGTTTACCCCAGCGTAGGTATGGAATACAAAAGTTAGCGGTGTTACCCCAGCCCGCT
>JARFNZ010068965.1:0-13464 GCA_031763405.1 Balanus nubilus
AGAGAGAGAGAGAGAGAGAGAGAGAGAGAGAGAGAGAGAGAGTGTGTGTGTGTGTCCAAAGACCGGGACGGGAGAGGTGAAGTGAGGAGTGGTGGCCTTCAGTATACCTCAGACACGGACAATCCCCGGCGTGCCTCCACACATAACCCTCCCCCTGAAGCCGGCCGGCACGCACCGCCTTCGGACGTGACCACGCGTTCCTGGCACGTGCACGGTCCAAGGTTCAATGCCGGGCCCTGCTATGGTCCTCGGCGTTCATGACCCACTGTGGGGAGCTGAGCTCCCTGACCAGAGAGGGTCACTCTTGGTCTGTGCTCCCTGTGCTCCCTGTGCTCCAACCAGGTCACACAATAGGCTCCTCGCAGGACGCACAATAGCTGCAGTACTCTGCGCAGAACCCCGACGGCTAAGTCTCCCTCTGCAGAAATCACAACAGCTGTGGCCCTACTCTGCAGAGCCCACAGCAGCTGCAGTCGAAGGCCCGCGGGTTGGTACAGGGCGGCGCCGTATCGCCCACCCTATTCACACAGTACTCGGGCACCGCCCGTCGTTAGTGGTCCTTCAGCTGGCTGCGCCCACTGCTCCCGGCGCAGTCATTATATTTATGGAGCTCCCTCTATCGTCCGTCTGGCCGCGAGGTGTAGAGGGTCAAGTCTTGGTCGGGTGGGGTCAAACTCCTGGGTTGGTAGAGTCAAGTCCGAGCGGGCGGAAGGAGACTTGGGTAGGAATAGATCTGGACCAGGGTATGGTCAAATATGGCTGGGTAGGACTAGACCTCGAGCAGGGAGGTAAAGGTTTGGAAAAGTTGGAACGGTATAGGGGTAGGCTCGAGTTGCCGCAGTTTGCTCCCTTTTTCTCGCCACCGCCGCCGCTCATACCCACCTACTCGATATCAAAGGTGCATACGACACGGAAGACAACAACAGCAACAACAACAATAACGGAAGCCGCGAGGTCTTCGCTCGCCGGTGATGCGGCAGCGCCGCGTGTGCTAACGCCATGTCCTACTTCGACGTGTTCGGGGAGCTGGGCGACGAACCGCCCCCGCCCCCGCTCCCGCCCGCGCCGGCGGCGGCTAAGCTTCCGCCGACGGTGTCGGCAAGGACGCTGACGGATGCGGCGAACGGTAACGACGTGCTGAGCTGTGATCAGTGTGGTGAGAGTGGTGCTGGTGGCGATGGTGCGGCTGGCCGGCCGGGGTCAGTTGGTGCTGGTGGGAGGTCGAATGACGCCACGCCCACCCCGCCTGATGGAGGCACGGAGGACCCTCCAAAGGACGCTTCAGCGGAACCTCAGTCGGACCCACTGGCGTCAAAGGAGTCTCAAGAGCGAACTGAGGTCTCCGATGATCCTCCTGCAAGGACAGAGGAGCCAGCGGGGCCAAAGTTGGCACCGGACGGCAGGAGGATCCTGCCTCGTCTCCGTCTGACTTCTGTTGACGACAATGGCGAGGCGTTCGACTTGGACGACGACGTCTTCTTCTCCGGGGGACCGCTCGAAGAGCCCCTGGAGGAGGAGGACGAGGCCTCCACGCCAGACACCGACATCACCGAGGCTGCAGAGCTGACCATTAAGGAGCCACCAGCCGACGATTCGCCCTGGAGCAGCCACCTGCCGATGAGGCTCTTCAGGGATGGGTGGCATGGCCTCTCCAATCTGCTGGTCAGCATACATCACCACCGGCGGGCCTCCGACGGGTAGGTTACCGGTGTAAGGGCTTGGGTACGCTCGTAAATAAGGATCGCTACGCTTGGACAACAAACTAAGTCGACTTCATCAAAGAAAACTAGATCTGAGAGAGCTCATTGATTAACGAGCGGCATGGGTGCATTCAGAAACGGGGCAGGTTAGACTCGGGGACAGGGAGCGGGGCGCTTGGGTGCAGTGATTTCACCATTCGGATGTCAAAGATTTTAATATGTAATGAGGCTCATTAAAATTACCTATAGTTTGTAGATGTACTCGCGTCTCTCTCCCAAGACCTTTTAGAATGAGTTGTCAGAGGTAACACTGTTGCCAGGTGGTTGCCAGACCTGGCGTTGGATCGCAGAGGGTGTGTCCGGCTCCGCCTACGGGCCCTGAAGGATCCGCTCGCTGATGAATGTCTGGCCGCCTTTCTGCAGCGCTAAGCCGCGCAGAGTGGCGGCGGGGTGAGCGATCTGTGCTGGTAACGCCGCCCGCTGCGGGCCGCTCCCGCCGCTCCCCTGAGCCGTGCGCCGTTTGTGGCCGTATGGTGCTGGCTGGTGGTGCTGAGTACTGACCCTGACCCTGACCCCGGCATCACCGACGGCATCACCGACGACGGTGAACAGCAGGGCCATGACGTCATCACTGCACGGTCACTGACGTCATCACTGCAGCGTAGTGACGTCACTTGTCAATTGTCATGGATGCAGGAACGTGGGAGGGGGAGGGGTTCCATATCATGCAACCGTTGGTATTTTAACATTTATTTAAATGTTAACAAAAATACAAAATTGGCCAGCGCCCCCCCCCCCCCAAACCATGTTGTAGTTTCGCGATCCTGCCACTGCACTGGTGTGCATTGTGACGTCCTCAGTCAGTGACATCATTACGGCCCAGCTAGTGGCTAGTGACAAGTCTGCAGCTCGCCTGTTGGTTTTATCAGCGTGAGTGGTGGGCTGGGATGGAGACTCCATCCATCCGTCCATCAGACGGTGCTGCCTCCCGCCACCCCCTCCCCACCCTCTTCCACCCTCTCCGCCCCTCTCACCACCCACTCCCCAGTCTTGACGCCCCCGCCCCCGCCCGGTCGCTTGCCGGCGGGCAGCTGCCCCGCCTCTGCCTCTCCCAGCGGCAGCGGCGGCGGCGGTGGCGGTGGCGGTGGCGGTGGCGGCGGCGGCGGTGGCTATTCTGGTGGCCGTCTCTCTGTCGGTCCGGTCCTCCCTTGTTTTTCCCGACCCCGGACATCCGGCCGGCTGGTGTTATCAGAGGATCCCTGGGGGTCCGCCTCCCGCTCCCCGGGATCCGTCACCTGCCGCCTGGGGATCCGTCAGTCGTCACCGCGGTTCCCCGAGGATATGTTGCGGTGTTACCTGGTCTTCAGGGACCTGAGAGCGGCGGATAACTCCCAGACGTAGCTTGTTCTGGAATCACTCAGCGGCACACATGGTGCATGGTTTAGATTAGTTTTTCTGGTGGAGTTTCTCTGGATGCCACAAGATCTAGTTTAAACTCCTTCGTTCGCTTCATTTGATAAAAAAACATGTTTAGCTGAATTTGACGCCGAGGCTTTTTCATCAACTTGATGGGTAATTAATAAAAAGATCATGCAACTTCAGCTAGTAGCTTGACTGTCCGTTCAACAAGCAAATTACAAAAATACCACGCAGTTATATGAGCGGACAGATCCAAATCTGTATTGTAGTACGTTAACCTTTCCAGGGCTGCTGCAATACCCAGCAGCCGGGTGTCGCTCCGGATTGTTCCGCCATTGTCCTGTCACTATTATACCGAAGCCGTTGTGCGGCTGATACCTCTCGGCGTTGTGCGGCTGATACCTCTCGGCGTTGTGCGGCTGATACCTCTGGGCGTTGTGCGGCTGATACCTCTGGGCGTTGTGCGGCTGATACCTCTGGGCGTTGTGCGGCTGATACCTCTCGGCGTTGTGCGGCTGATACCTCTCGGCGTTGTGCGGCTGATACCTCTCGGCGTTGTGCGGCTGATACCTCTCGGTGTTGTGCGGCTGATACCTCTCGGCGTAGTGCGGCTGATACCTCTCGGCGTTGTGCGGCTGATACCTCTCGGCTCTGTTGGAGCCCGCTCGGCCCACCCGGCCCGCCCAAGCCGGGATTTCTCTCGGCCCGGGACGTAGGCTTCATACTTTGCTGGAACTTCTCCCGACCTGTCACTTCCCCTTGGAGCCCGGTGTAAATCTGTGTCTGACGGGAGACCTCCGCCGGCCGGACCTCGGACTGGAATGGTTGCGGACAGTCCCGGGAGTCAGTCAGCGACAGTGGTCAGTGGTCAGTGGTCAGTGGTCACTGAACGTGGCTGGGCTGGGAGGTCAGGTCAGCCTGGTCGGCTGGAAGGTCTGCCAGGCTGTCCTAGAAGAGGTCGCACAAGTCCAGAATCATGCCGGAATGGTGGTTATCTGTTCATTTGGTTGGGTCCTTGCCCGTCCACTTTGTGTTCGCACCACCTGCCTTGAACTTTTAACTAGAACTAAATATAGGTACTAATGAAAGGTTTATTTTAGTTTGTTAATCCACCATTGTGACATTTTCCCCTACCAGCTTTTCAAGAAGCTCTGCCCATCCCGGAGGAATCATTTGACCTATATCTCGGACAAATTCCTTGAACCAGCTCCCATGTCTGATTGCGATATCATCACCGGTCGAGTTCAGTCACCGGTGACCGCAGAGCTGGGAGATCAGAGACCTGACCCTGACAGCGCCATATACGGCCATCCTGGCGGCTACCGACTCGTGCCCGCTGTGTAATTATACCCGCCGCTGGCGCCACCCGGCGGCCGGAGACGGTGATTTGCCCCGCCGCCGCCGGGCGGACGGGGCAATTTGCCCCGCGCTGACGGGCGGACGGGGTAATTTGCCCCGCGCTGCCAGGCGGACGGGGCAATTTGCCCGTCTGTCTACTGCAGTCAAGACCGCAGAGTACTCACAGCGGAGGATCGGCTGCAAAACGTATGCACTTGCAGCGAGTGCTTCAGTCGGAAGAAACATAATCAAGGACGATGGCAGACGCTAGAATCGTTGGCAAATCACGGGGTCATCTAACAATGCAAATCACAAATCGTTGTTATGGTCCCATAGGTCTTTGAAGCCAATAATACGTGTCGATCGGGAACATTCACGTTGAGTGGTAGCCGAGGTCTTTATATTCGGTCCTGTCAGCGGTGAGGAATGGAGATTTGTTCCGTTTGAAATATTGGCAGGGCAGATATTTCCGGCGGGCCGATATTGCCCGATTGGCCCATATCGCGTGAGAAGCGAGATGCCGATATGGCTGTTGGTCCGTGAGTTACGGACCGTAACGCTCGATAGGTTTAAATCTAGCTTAACTTCCTTCGCATGCTTCTGCTATCCGGATTGGGTACTACGATGTCAGCACGGTCTTACATCGTATATGTATGTTCTAATCCCTTTTATGGGCGTACTACAGTTAGCTGATTGTGTTCCGTGATTTTGTGTGGTCGAACTTGCATTACCATGTTTTCCTCGATGCAAGTGGACGTTTCATCATGCTCTTGCACTATGCCTACAAGTGGAGCTTCTGTTCTGTTATAATTTCCTCGCATGGCGCTGCATTTACAATCACATTTAATAGAAGCATAAATGGGGCGTTCTTTCCGTCGTGATTAGACTAAAAGCAGGCGGCGTTACGTTTGCTAGCAACTCGGCACTAGCTGTAAATGATAAGACCTTTGCATTGCTTATGCCTCCTTACTACGCTAGTCCCTGAATTGACTTTCGCTAAGCCAATGTTTAGCGTTCATATTTAATAATGACGTGTAAGCAACTGGACACTACTTCTACCAAATAAATAACTGAAATACGTGGTCATGGCAGAGACCAAAGTCCATGGCCTGGCAGTGTGGCCACGTACGGCCTACCCCGTCTCGGTTATTGAAACACATTGCTCATGTTGATATATTCCGATAGCATGAGTCATTCACAGTCGAGTAATTCAATTGAAGGCAATGAAAACACAAAGCCAGGTGGTGGTTCAAAATAGATGAGAAAATTCATCCGAGTTCGCCGCAACTGCCGCCTCAGCCGCTGTTGCTGCCGCTCAATATGACTGACAGCCGCTGTGCTGTGTTGTGTTGTTGTGCCGGTACGTTGACGAGTCATTTCCTTAGCGGGTCCCTCCCTGACCCCAGTCTGCCAGTCACGGCGGGGGTCACTGGAAGTGAGGACGGTAACCTTTATAGATACCGTGGTCATCGCTGCATCAGCGGCCTGCTAGCTGTCTGATCCGCCTCTAATTCCCCTCGCTGCCGCCACGCTCCTACTACCCTCTGTCCCCCCTCACCACTACCCTCTGTCCCCCCTCACCACCCCGCCCCTCCCCGCCCCAAACCGCCCCGCCCCGCCCCTCCCCGCCCCTCCCCGCTCCACCTCCCGAGGCGGACGCCCTCTCAGCACCTCTCCTAGGACCGCCCTCCAACGCCTTCACTAATGGCCATGTCACGTGCTGCACTAGCCAGCTGGTGTTTACTGTTTACCCCTCCCCAGCTCCGCCGGTCACCTGTCACAGCGATTAGTGGCTCACACCCTCACCTCCTGTTCGTACATTCACTCCGGCGTTATTGGAATGCTTCATGTATGACTGGGTACTTTGGATGGCATCCCTGAACATGCTGACATCCCTGAGCGCTAGAAATCCCTGAGTCAGACATTCCAGAGCAAGACGTGCCTGTGTAATGCGTACCTATAATAATGTACGCATTACACAGGTAATGTACCCATGTGATCGTTGATGCTGGCTGTGTTTCTCCCTCCTGCGCCCCTAAGGATCATCGTGACCGCCGCTCTGCCTTAGGTCGGACCAGAGCGGTGTTTATTGGGTTGTGTCCTTTCGCACACGTACCGGAATACACACTGCACCAATGTAAAGTCTGCTCTGGGCACACTTCACTGGCTGGCGACTCGACCTAGACTGCAATGTCCGGGTCCGGCGGGTCTCTCCGGCCGGCCCGGTCATCTGGTCCCTGGTGTCTGGTCCCTGGTCCCTGGTGTCTGGTCCCTGGTGTCTGGTCCCTGGTGTCTGATTACACCAGGGCCTGGAGAAGGGACGACACATTACAGTGTTGACGTGCTGTGCTGCAGTTTGACCGGCTCTCCAGCGAGAGGGCCTCCCTTGGACTGGATGAGAATGACAAATTCACATAAATACATGATGAACTGCATGCAAACATGCATTCTGGGGATGACAATGCCATCTTTTGTTTATTGCAACAAATGATTGAATTGGATTTGAAGCAGAATTGGAAATCCACTTGAAGCGTAACGCTTCTTTATATTCAACAATAACATTCTCCTATAAATAAAACATGCCGTTGCCATTGTCGTTGTTGTTGTTGTTGACTTCGGTATTTGGATGGACGGATAACAAAATAATGACAGATGAGCTTTCAGATCTGCCCACGGGTAGACCCACTCTCCCGCCGACCAATGTTCACTTTGATCAGGACAGAATTGTTGTCATGATAACTGCCCTGTTTCCTACACCCCACCCGATCGAGAGCTTAGGTGACTAGTTCTGCTCCCACCCAGCGGCCGCAGCAGCTGACCGGGGTCGGAACGATTTGACAGATGAGGCTGATGCGGCTGATGTGGGTTCAAGGTCATCAGAGGTCACCGGACGATGCGGCTTATGAACATGAATAACAATTGTCTATGCCTTGCAAATTTACAATATTTTAATACTTGTGTAGTCACAGAATGAATACACAATATCTATATTTTCATATGCACTACACTTTTTTCTGGACCGTGACCAGCAGTCAAATCGGCCCATCGATGTATGGGCGAAATGCGGGTCATTTGTATGCATCATTACTACGCCCGGTCCAGGTCATCTATATCCCTTCCGCAGCCCTTGCCTAGCAACTGCATCCCATCCCTCCACGCTGTTAGAAACTGGCGTGACAGTCATTCAGTCCGTGGGTAGGGAATGCCACTTGCCCCATGCTGCTATTTTCGAATCTGGTTAAAAGTCGCTTACCTTTTCTAGCTTTTAGTAAGGTTTTGTTTTCCAAAGCATGGTTATTTCAAGGTTTTGATTTTAATCTTTTCAAAACTCATAAGCTCCAAAGCTGACCTTTGGTCGAGCCGCGTATAGTCGGCCGTTTGTTTCCTGAGCCACCAGCTTCGGTCACTCAGTCGGCCTCTCGCTGGGTCGGTACGAGGCCAGGCGTGGCCAACCGACTCCACCATTTATCACCGTTTTCTGCCGATCCCGGCGCCGCTCGGGCCAATCACACAGCCCGGACCGTTCGGGCCGACCAAATGGCCCGCTCCCCACCGGAAAGCTAAAAAGAGCCCGCCTCCTACGGCGTTTGACTCGGCAAAAATGCTGACCGCTGCTGTCGAACCGAAAAGGAAAGTGGCGGAATGGTGGCGAATTTTCCCTGTCGTGGCTGAATGGTGCTTCTTTACATGATGACAGGTTTTACTGACGCATGAAATCGGCTCTATTGCAGGAAGAGTGTTGGAAGGGCGACGTTATCAGCAGTATATCACGCGCCAGTTTTCCGCGAAAATTCACGTTGCGTTCGGGCTCATCACGTATGCGAACGAAGTAGGCTCATCGGGAATGAAATTCGTGACCGCGCTCGTGTTTTGTTTTATAATCGGCCTGACCGAAATAGCTTTAGTGGAATATAACGGTATCGCTGACATAGGTGCTGACCAGCGCAGTGTCCTGCTGTCCTTTTAGATCGCTGCAGCGTTAAAAATGAGGTTCCTGGGGTTCCTTTGACTGTCGTTTTTACGAGAAAAGAGCTTTTTAAACCTGCCAGCACATTTATATACGCAATACAAGTACAGGTTTTCGGCGCATTGTCCAGGTACAACAAACCCGGGGTTTCCGTCCATTTTGGTTAGGCGTGCGTTTGGTATCTCGAAAATGTTGGACAATTGTCCAGGATCATGGACAATTTCCAGGATCACGTTTGGCATCTGGAAAATGGGAGAATCATCCCGATCATTTTCCATTGGGAGGGAGAATCTCCAGAGCAGGGTCACTGGGATATTCTCCCTTCCTATGACGTCAGCAGGCTGAACTTGTGTTCAACGCTGGCCTGTCACAATTGAATGTATGTCAATATTGGTGTTGAAATGAACTTGAAAGTGTTTTTAAAATCGACTGAAAGCAATTTCAACCTCTGGTTGAGTTCGCTTAGTGAAATTCAGCAGGACAACCGATGGATGATATCCAAGATACCAAATGCGCTACGAAGCGATAATTTTCCAACGGAGAATTATCCCATGCTTGCACAGAAGCGATTCCGAACACGCGAATGGATGACTATCTCCGATAATTTTCCATTGGAGAGTATCCAAGGGATAACATTTTCCAGATGCCGAACGCACGCTAGGTATCGTATCAGTCCACATTCAGACCTAAGCTTGCTACTTTAGTGAATCCCGAGATATGCGACCGGCTGTTTTTCTTCATCGCCGCTCCCTCCATTCCTAGCCAAGCAGAGAAGCCCTCGCAGAGAGCCGAGGAATCGCAGCTCGGTCGCTCCGGGCAGTTGCCAGGCAGACACTCGGGCTCGGCGCTGCATTTAACCCAGCGGCAGCCCCCGCCGAGCCACACACACGTGCTGACATCTGTTTGTAGAAAAAACATGTTTTGTCCGTTTTCTTCACCGAAACTCTTGTAATGAGAGCGAAATTTGCTGCTATATGTATCTCTTGCTGTTTATGCCGAGAGATGAATGTTTTGTGATCGCTTTATCTCTACCACACTCGTAATGGCGTAACGATGAGGCTCGTAATTATCCGAGAACCGACCGAGTGCTGGCAAGCTGCATGTTCCTAGCTGGTGATTTAATTTGGACGAGAATGTTTATATGCTGAGCTTGGGTGTAATATCCTGGCAGCCACCCATCTATTTTCATTACAGTACACCAAATGCCGGCTGCGATAACCGGACACATAAATTACATTGTCGGAAGCTTCCGGCATGGGCTCATTTCTGGGTGTTAGCCGCTGTGTCGGTCATCGGTCGTTATTTCTGGGTGTTAGCCGCTGTGTCGGTCATCGGTCGTCATTGCTGGGTGTTAGCCGCTGTGTCGGTCATCGGTCGTCATTTCTGGGTGTTAGCCGCTGTGTCGGTCATCGGTCGTCATTTCTGGGTGTTAGCCGCTGTGTCGGTCATCGGTCGTCGGTGGCTAGCTCGACCGTGTCCTGACCTATCACTGTGATATTGGTGCTGCTCGCCCTGGCGAGGACACCAGCCGCCTGACGGTCACCGTCGACCCGTTACCGCAGTGTTCTGACCCAGTCCACGAAGCCGCGACCTATCTGACCTGCCGGCGGGAACTGCAGGTCATCTGTCTCGCCCTCGAGCTATCCAGCCGGCCGGCCGTCCCTGTCCTGTCCGGCTCAGCCCTGACGGCGGCTCATTTCAGCGGCCGGACCGGTGATTGGCCGGACCGACAGATCGGCATCCATCTCAGTCACACCACCCCCACCGCTCCTGTCTTTCCCCCTCCCCTCCCCCTCCCCCCCCCCCCCCCACTCTCCACCGCGGCTCGACACTGCTCGCCACATCAGACCAGCTGCGGCTGGCGCGGCCGCAGCAGTTTTTGTTGGTGAAGACTGAAGGACCCGTGATCGTCGGCACTCGGAATTAAATTGGGCCCAATGGAGGATCAAGGGTAGGGCTGGTTCGTTCAGATTACGGCGATGCGCCACGACTGGTCTGCTGGAATTTGTGTGAAGTTGAACATGTAGGTATTTTTATTTCGACGGTATTGTTGGCTATCAAATGGAGCAACAATCCATAAAACAACATCAACAATTAATGAAAAATCATATTTAGCTCACATATTGTACGACGTAACAGCAATCCGCACAATAAAATAATAGATCATCAAAATTGGATGACCTTCCGGTGCTCATGATTAAATTTAGCTTTGACCTCCGTGGGCAGAGAGCCTCAGAGCGCTGTGGGAGGGCTTCCATCACCGCGATCTCCCCCTGTCCGACCGTCAGCCCCATCTTTTACCCCCTGCCCGTCCAACTGTCCCCCTCCCCCTGTGCCCCAGAGCCATCCTCTGGCCGGGTTTCTGGCCCGATTGAGTCGTTAGACGGCGCGCCGGCCGATATTTCTGCAGAAATGAGCCGATTTATCGCCAGGACGCACCGGTGCCGGGGTCGGTGGGAGGCAGGCCGCGCCTCGCTGAATAAATACAGAGCGGTCTGGACGAGAGGGCACAGTACGGGATGGGGTGAGGGGATGGGAAGGGGTGATAGGACGGGACGATGGGATGGGACGGGTGATGGGATGGGACGGGAGGACGGCGGTGCTGGATGAGAGGAGGTATCTGAGGTGACGAGGCCACCGGTGCATATGGTATCACGGAGGCTCACAATGCAGCGGGAACGGCCGAGATTCGAGTTTATCGGCTACGGAGGAGAATGTGCTTCCGACGTTTTGGATTTCAACATCATGCGTATGGGCGTTACAAGGAAATTATCATTTTCAAAATGTCTCCCACAGCCCTCCCCCAATTTACGGACGGTGACGGTCCCCTGGGTGGCAGGTCCTGGAGACTCTGACCAACGGCCACACCACCACTGATTGACGTAGTCACACTCCTTCCGTGACTCGGTGTGACGCAGTGTGACACGGTAATGTGACGATGTGACGCAGTGTGACACGGTAATGTGACGATGCGCCGCAGACTGTGATCCCCGCTTTGTGATGGAAGGTGTCAAAGTGTCAGAGGAAGGTGTCAAAGTGTCAGAGGAAGGTGTCAAAGTGTCGTAGGAACACATACAAAGCCGACGCGATCGCTCCTACGCACCCATGTTTTGTCCTGGCTGTAAGACATGTGACAGGGCGTAGGCGCTGGGTGTTTACTGCCAGCACACAGACGTAACGGTTTGTCAGACAACAATGCAGGGATCGATAAGAGTGTGACGTCACGCAGAACAATGGCACGGTGTCCGTGCAAAACACATGCTAACAAATTGGGGAACGATTGGCTGCCTTTTTGTAGCACATTGCTTGATAGAATCAGGAATACTTATCTAATAAATGCTGATCGTATGATTGATTGGGATGATTTATCACACATATATAATCAGATAATCGAAAAGAATCAGACCGATCGACGGCTATAGGACCCCACGCGGCGCGTGAATAATGCAGGTGATTGTTTGACCTTTGTGCCAACTCCGATGAGCGCTCTAACCGGAAGCATTATAATAAATTGAATGAATGAATGAATGAATGAATCATCGCCACTTTGATGTGCTTCGGATTGTTTGCCATTCAACAAAGCGAGGCTATATAGCCTCTATGTATGTGGTTATATTACCTGAATTATTTCTGGTTCGTCACCATCTCGGCGATCCTCTTACTGCTCGCCCCGCCTCGCTGAAATAGCTCCGATGCATTTCCAGCTTCTTGGACACTTTCTCGCCGCCATCTTGGAATACGTCGTACGGCCGCCATCTTTGTTTGGAGTCTGACCGCCGCCATCTTTGCTCTGAGCCTAACCAACCGTCATCTTTGTCTCATTCCAGACTGATTGAGACAGACGCCAAGAGTCTGAACTCTCTGTCGAACGCCTCTGGCCACAGCCGGAAGTCGTCGGACACGTCTCAGATATCGGTGACCTCCGGCACCAGCTCGGGTCAAGGTCAGGACAGCACCGCAGAGCCCGAGGAGGACGCCTGGGTCGTCTGGGGGCGGATCGTCAACGAGTGGGACTTCCACTGGAAGAAGAAACAGCAACAGGTCAAGGTAGGTGTCGGCATGGCGGCGGCGGCTGCCGCGGCGGCGGGGACGTCAAAGGAATCTAGGCGGAGACGGCGTGAAGGATCAGTGATGTATGAGCCGCGTGCGGTCAAGTTTGGACTGTTTAATTTCCGTCGCGTTTGATTGATTGCAGTGCAGAAGACAGAGGGTGGAATTTAATTCCGGAATTTCGGCTAGTTTGGCGCGGATGTGACTTGCGTTGCATGTCGAGGCAATTCAATTAGGATTCCGAGATTGCTCTAGCTGAAGTGACGTGCGCTGCAATTTTAATACCATTATCTAACTCTTTTCTGGGGTTTCCGGGCTTTCCCATTCACTACATTCATTACATTCACTCGACAGATCGAGGATTGGAACCGCGAATTAATTTATGATAGTAAAAATGTATCAGTTTTAGTAAGATGAATGTGTACCTACAGCGCACCATGTGCAACTGGATGGATTATACAACAATACTTTCTTTTAAATCCTTTGCGTGTCAATTCGCCACATGCTTAGCAAAATTAAGTGTATTTTGTAGTGCAATGAAGTCCACCCAAAATCAGATAGATTCGATTTTAAATCACCGATTCCAGTGTTCTAAACCTTCGACTACCTGAAAATAGAAATTCGTCCGGCCGATAACGTTCAGCTTTTGTCGATTCTTCCACAAGCATTCCCCAACCCTTTGTGTTCGGGTCTTCTATTGCAGTTGATTGATGAGCTCTTTCCGGAGAACTCGTTGGAGCGGCAGGGTTTCGATCAGTCTTGGGGAGTGGTTATGCCGGTCGGAGAGGCTAACATTAATCCTGGGAAATAAAGTGGAGAATGCACGAAATATTTGTAGGTACTTACCCTGCTTTCAACTTGGTTAAGTATTTAGCTTTAGTTAGATTGACATGTTTCTGAGTATTTCTATTGGATCAAGCTGATCCATCCAGGGGGGGGGGGGGGGGGCCACGGGGCCAAAATCAGACAACGAGGGGGGGGGGGGCAAAA
>JARFNZ010069076.1:0-13460 GCA_031763405.1 Balanus nubilus
CCCCCCCCCCCCCCCCCCCCCCCCCCCCCCCCCCCACGCGGAAAGAAACGAGAAAAACATGCCTAACTAGGTTTGGTGCTTTCTGTTACATTTGAGTTGAACATAACAATTATTGTGGAGATTTTATAATACGCTGATTATTATTTGTCTTCAACTTCCTTGGTTGGCTGAAAAGGCATATGATGCTCACTGAATGCAATATAAAACCTGTAATAGTGCAGTGTGCACTTTATTATCTTCAAATCGTAGGTATTCATTTAAAACATGAAGTACGATTGTTAAAGAACATTGCTTGCATACTGTTTTAAATGTCGGCTAGTCATCATCAAGTTTATTCTAGCTTTGGATGATTTATCCTGCAAAAGGAAGGCTTTTCTGAAAGCTGGGTTCTGTGGTTCAATTCCTATTCTCAAACTACCGCCAAAATAAGCATAATGAAACGGATTCGACCGATACCCGTTGGCTGGCCCGAAAACATTTATGTAAATCGTATGGCAGCGTCAACTTTATTTTGGCGAAACTTCCCGCCCAAGACGAATATTGATTAGCCCTTCAGCATCTTCATTTTCTGACTTCCCAGGCCTAATCCGGCCATCAACAGCGCAGTGGCTTACCAGAGCCCATCGCGCCAAAAATGACTCGCTCATAATGAGATTTGCCCCAAAGTTATGACGGACAATGCGGCCCTTCCATTATCGCGTTTACCGGCTGAGGGCGCCCGGCCCAGTCAAATCAAGTTGGCTCCCACGCGGGTCTGACAGGCAGCGGGGGGGGGGGGGCACGCAGCAGGGGGGGGGAGGATGGTGCGTTAGGGAGACGTTAGGAGAGGGGCGCCGGAGCAGGGTCTGTCACCAGTCGTCACGGCTTCTGCTCGACTGGACATGTGAAATGACGCGGCGGAAACGGCCGACTGAGTGGCCGTCTCCGGCGGGGAGCCGGCCAGACGCGCCTGTCTCCTCCCGTCTCCGGCGGCGGAGGTGCCGGGGGCTGGGTGTCTCCGGCGGCAGAGGCGCCGGGCTGGGTGTCTCCGGCGGCAGAGGTGCCGGGCTTGGTGTCTCCGGCGGCAGAGGTGCTGGGGGCTGAGTGTCTTCGTCGGCAGAGGTGCCGTGCTGAGTGTCTCCGGCGGCGGAGGTGCTGGGCTGGGTGTCTCCGGCGGCAGAGGTGCTGGGATGAGTGTCTCTGGCGGCAGAGGTGCTGGGGGCTGAGTGTCTCCGTCGGCAGAGGTGCCGTGCTGAGTGTCTCCGGCGGCAGAGGTGCCGTGCTGAGTGTCTCCGGCGGCAGAGGTGCCGTGCTGAGTGTCTCCGGCGACAGAGGTGCCTGGCTGGGTATCTCCGGCGGCGGAGGTGCCGGGCTGGGTGTCTCTGGTGGCAGAGGTGCCGGGAGCTGAGTGTCTCCGGCGGCAGAGGTGCCGGGGGCTGAGTGTCTCCGGCGGCAGAGGTGCCGGGGGCTGAGTGTCTCCGGCGGCAGAGGTGCCGGGTAGGGGGATATCCTACTGGCGGCGAGAGGCCCAGACGTGCCTGTCTCCGGCAGCAGAGATGCCGGGATGTCACCAACGCACCAGGACCCCGAGTGGCGCAGCGCAGCCACGCTTCTTGCTGACACAACCACGCATGCATTTACTTAGAGATGTGGTGTTATAGTCCCAGCTGAGTATTAGCATATTAAAAATATTACTGGACATTTCTGATTTTAAAGTTGCATGGTGGACTGATGGTATAGAACTCGCAGTTCTTAAAATGCTCCGAGTTTTTTCATTCGTGAAATTTAGGCATTTATCATGCAAACATTTGTTCAGAAATATTGTGCTGCAATGCACGTTCCTGAATGTGTACTGTTCCAGACTACACAACCTGTAATGCATATTGTTTTACACTCCGCGCTTCGCCTAATGTTTGAATGCAGGAACGTAACCAAGAGATGGGGACAAGGGGGTCATGGTCCCTCCCCCCCCCCACACCTGAGCGATCCAGTGTATGAACTTTACTTTATGAACTTTATGATGAACTGTAAAATACCGTCTATGGGCGTTGCATGGAAATAATTACCTGCTTAGCCCGCGCGCCCCTGTGGGGTAAATTTCACCCCTCACGGATTTGCTCAATGTCTTCAAAGCGACGCTAGCTATCGATGCGAAACTTTTTTTACCCAATCTGGCATCAATTTGACGACTTCCTAGAAAGTTTTTTAAAAATCTGTCGAGAAGTTTTTGGGAAAATTACGTTTTAGGGACGTCATTTCATGACATATTTGGTCCAAAATCTACAAATGTTTTATCGCCCACAAACCATCAAGTTATAAAGCAAATTGGAAACAAAAGTCGTCAAAAGAAAGGAAAGTGCATTTTCATTAAAACGGTTATCTTGAATTTTTAAAACTTTTATTTTTGAACCCCCAAAAAGTTTTTTTGGGGGGGAAATGGTCACGAATCCAAAATTTTGAACTTGTACAAAAACAACAGAATATGTGTAGAACTATATATAAGCAAAGGCAATGCCGAATTTCGAATCATAATCTTCATTTTTTAAATTGAAATAACTCCAATAAGGTCCGGTCCTCACTGGCCGAAAAGTAAACGTAACGTAGAGCAAATGTATACAAAACATAAGGTTTGCAAAAGTGAGCAGGCAAACGGCTACAAATACAAACAGGCCACAAACATAATCCGAAACAACGTTGAAGGGAAAGTAATAAGATGAACTTTGATTATTACGGTGCAATCAAAACAAAATAAGGCAATCGAGTGTTTACGTTTGCTCTACGTCACGTTAACTTTTCGGCCAGTAAGGACCGGGCCTAAGTGTTCAGTATGATGACGTCATTTTTCAGATGCGGTTTTGGGCCTTTCTAGACAACGTACGTAAAAACAACTTACACCATTGGATTCTTGTGACAAAACTGGTTCATAAACCTGTGTTTTATTACAAGTTATGCATTTCAAAATTTGACCTTATTTGACCTGACCTTGCCTGACCTTCCCTCAAAGTGAGGTCAGATGCGAATGACCGTTACCATCGAATTCTACGTCTGAAACCACCTACCTTTGTTTTGATCTTTGACCTGACCCTGACCTGAAATTAGGCCTTGTTGATAAAATTTGCAGGTGTGTTTTATAATTGTTTTATCGAGAGTGATCGTTTTCCGTCTTGCGTGTCCCGCTGAGATCGTTGGTTCGGGAGATAAGAGGGGGTAAAATTTATCCCCGAACTGGGTGTGTTCGGCTGGTGGCCCTAGCGGGGCGCGGGTTAAATGTGCGTGGAGGAAGGGTTGATCAGGCTTCACGATTATGTTTTATGCTCATCGTTTAAGAAAACCAAACAAGATCCTCTCGACATTAGTTTAATTTCAAATTTGTTTTTAAAAAACATTTTCATTGCAACAGTCCACATAGTGAATACGTGTCACTTACATCCAACTACGAATTATCGTGACTCATTTCCTTCGCATCACAGATCTGCAGTACAGTTTGCCGAACACCGTTTGATCATCCGATGACGTAATGTGCCACATCCGGTCCGACGTTCTATCACGATTCCGGTCTCTGTGCGAGGAAATCAGGGAGGATGTCTCAGTATTGTGGCATCACGTCATACGGGGACCCGCCGCCGGTACAGTTCAGCCGAACTCTGACTGATACAGCGGCACGGTACTGGTCAGCCCACCAACATAGTTTAGTCCAACACTGATCAACACCACGACCAATAGCGACCAACACAGCGACCGCCAGCGTCGATCCTTGACCGATACGTCGGCATGGCTCCGGTCTACCGAAACCGGACCAGTCGACGAGACATTGGTAGGTCCAACTCTGGTCTCTGACCGTGCTGCCCACGCTGATGGTCTTTTGAGTTGAGACTCAGTCTTCGGTCTTCGGTCTTCAGCCGAGTCTGTGACCCAGACGAGAGTCTGTGAGAGTCTGTGACCGGAGTCTGTGACCCAGACGGAGTGATTCCACCAAGCTCTATGGCTCACTCAGTTGTGTTACCGAGTCAAAGTCATTCCAGCCATACGAAGCTCAGTCACAGTCCTCAAACCGAGTTTCAGGTTCAGCAAGAGTCCTCCCCGATGGCGTTGGCTCAGCCAGAGTCTTTGTGTGTGTGTGTGTGTGTGTGTGTGTGTGTGTGTGTGTGTGTGTGTGTGTGTGTGTGTGTGTGTGTGTGTGTGTGTGCGTGTGTGTGTGTGTGTGTGTGTGTGTGTGTGTGTGTATGTATGTGTGTGTGTGTGTTGTGTGAGGGCTCAGGAATTAAATTTCAACCCAGCTCAGGCTCTGTCTTCGTCAACTCTTCAGTCTCCCACCGAGCTGAAGCTCAGTCAGAGCAGAGCCTTTCTGCCGTGATGTGTGGAGGCTCAGAAATTAAACTCCCACCAATCTGAGGCTCAGATTTTGCAAACATCCGTCTGTCAGGTGGTATGGAGGTCGGAGCGGTTAGAGTAAGCCGCTTACAGCCAGCGGCTGCTTCCACGCCAGTTGTGTAAGCTATTTCTGTGCCCGCACGCCGCTCGGATCCTGTGTTAGATCTTGGTTCCCCGCTGCCCTGCTTGGCTTCTATCGTTGGCACCATTAACGGATTCAGAAGCTGTAGGGGTGGGATAAAGAGGCCTGCCCTCCAAACCCTCTGAAAACAGGCAAAATTGTTCGCATTTCATGATTGAGTAGAAAATCTATGCAAAATTCGCGAATTAAAATTAGTTTCAAGTCACACATCAATACACAAATAAATGAAATTGAATGAGTTCAATAGTTGCATAGGGCTATGTGTCATTTGTTTCTCTAAACCCGAATTTTCGTAATGGATCTGGCCTATAGTGGCGAGCACTCACGTTGGTTCACCTTACAAACACGTGGAGGGTTCACTCTCTGTCTCACGGGACACATGGTGGGTTCACTCTCTGTCTCACAAGACACGTGGAGGGTTCACGCTCTGTCTCACGAGACACGTGGTGGGTTCACTCTCTGTCTCACGAGACACGGGGTGCAGGTTCACTCTCTCCCGCGACCCGGTCGAGGAGGCGCGTGCGCCAGTCATCCATGTCCCGCTGAGTGCTCGTTGGCTGCACCTGCACCCCCATCTATCCCGCCGCCGACACTGAGATATGCCCGGGAGATAATCTCATCTCGACCCGGATGATCACTCTCCTCAGGAAGGACAGGCAGACGGTATCTTCACCCACAGACGGTGCAAAAGGGACGGTTATTTTTGATGGTGCATACAGGGTGTCCCACAAAAAATGTACCCATTTTCCTTTTACGGATTGTTAGAGAACCAACGATGGCAAAAGATTCAAACAAAACTCAAAAGAAAAGACACCCTGGTCGATGCTATTTTATGTGCAACCACTCGCCGTCATCTCAGCGTCCCCTGACACCGGTAGTGCATGTTATGGTGTTTGGACTTTGAGTGCAGGATGCTTATGTAGGATGGGTGTAGGTCCAGGCTGTCTGGATTCGAATTTTCATCACCGGATTTTTGTTGATGTGTTTCAAAAGTCATCCACATATTTGTGATTTAGTAGTATTTTATTAGATTGTTCATCTACTTATTATCAATGCATTTATACATAAGGTGTCATTGCATTGATTGTCTCGAAATTTATTTTCTGCAAAGCCCATTACTGCAAGAACAATCGCCAAATGTCGTGCCAAGTAAAATTTACGCTCCATAGATTGCGCTGCAATCATTGCTCATTAGATCGAATAACTGCCAAATTCGTATTCACGAGACAGTCGTTGTGGCAAGACGTAGTGCAAATAAGCTTCAGTGATAAATAAACAACAGTCTCATTACCTGCTGCTGATGCCCATATAAACATCGATTCCTAGCCGCAGAGCCGCCTCCAGCTGTTATTCTTCCCGATGTTGTTAAAGCCTTCGATATTTATCTGGCTTCTGGTCTGTTCCGCTGATGCACGGGGGCATGGGGCGGGCGCCGCCGACGCCGGACCGCCCCTTTGTTTACCAATTACCGTGACTCTATGCTGGCCGCGTACGGCCAGCTTGTTACCCGTGCTGTAATGCATATTCAATGGGCACCGGCTCGGAAGCGTGGGCCTTCCTACAGAGTGTCGCAATCGGCCGCGCGAGGGTAAAGCGACCCTGATGGGCCGGTAGTGCGAAGGTTCAAGGGGTGTTCGCATGTTCGGCTAGGTGACTGATTATGTGAAATGACTACATGTCGGTGGTCGGGCTGCCTCAGGGCTGAGTGATGGTCGGTGGACGATGTTTAGGGCTCATCAGACATCTGCGATACGATAGTGGCAGAAATGTTCACCTCCAAATGACGCCTGTTTTCCGTTATGTCAAATCCGCGATTCATAAATGGCGAAACCCAAAAGTATCCTCTCTGTCGTCATAAAATAGCAGTCATCAGCTACGCAGACGGTTTTATATGAAGGCTAAAATGTAATTATTTTAATTTTGCTCTTTACCTTGATGATTTTGAATTTAAATTCAGCATCAAACCACCAGTGCATTCCAGAAACGCACCTTCACTAACTCTGAATCACACGAAAGGCACGCGACTTCCCCTGAGGCCACCTTCTCCCCACTCTTCCCACCGCCACTTCACCCGGGGGCCTCTTCACGCATCCAATCCAACACCGTGCAATTACCTGTCCAGCCCTGCTGGCATCTGCGGATGCCGCGTCGGACATCTATCTCGTGGCGTCCTGCCCGAGCCGTGTCGCCGTGACACTGATGGTGCAGTCAGAGCGGTTAATGAGCGGCCGCTCCGGCAGTTGGCCAGCACAGACCGTGTTGCGCTCGTGCACTGCCGCGCGCACCTTCCGGGCCCAGCTCAACGCTGTCATAACGGCGGCGCGCAGTTCTGCTTACTGGGTGAAGTATGGGACGGCGTGGGTTTGGACGGCTGGGGAGTGGTTGATGTTGGCGGCTGCCGGCGGCGACCACGCCGCGCGTTTCGCTAATGATCGGCGCTCGAGACCGCAGAAGGCGTTTAGCGGATCGGGGTGTATACGCTAATCTGGCAACTGACAGGATGAAACATGCTGCGGTCTGGGAGATGATAATATACGGAGGCTGTCGTTCTTATGTAGGTCATTATCGCTCGAGTGTGTGTGTTTTCCGGGCATGCCCACCGGAGTCCGGGTATTGCATTTCTTTGAAGATGGCGAGGGTGCTGTGGGCGTGGGTTTCCAAACATTAAGAGGCACTTGTCATAAATTGGCCGTGTGATCAGCAGAAGGCCGCCTCGGTCGCGATTGTACCTTCGATCGGGGCAGTTTTTCCGGACGGACCATCCGATCTCGGTGGACGGTGGTCAATATCCAGGGTCGCTCAGCACAATCGGAGTCAGTCTCGTCTCTGTTTTGTCTGTTTTGAGAGACATTTCATCCGTCTACGAGCGATCTTGGTAAAGTCGAAATGCACCGCGATACCACTTCAAAAGGGATTGTCCTCGTCATTGACGTAAATCTTTGTCCGGTGTGTATTTTCGCCGAAGCGGATGTTGGTTTTGTTGCGAGCATCCAAGCCTTTGTTAAGAAGTTTCAATAATCGCTCTCGTGCTGCCTAAAGAAGGCTTAGAGTCTCATTTATTTTACTTCAAAAGAAAATAGACGGCTCCGTTAAATTTCGCGTTCAACTCGACGATAACATGTAAATATGTGAATTGTTGTGATTCTTTTCAGGCTTAAACACTGACCCACGCTATCGCTTAGGCTTTTGGACTCAGCACTCCTACTCTCCTGGAAACCAAGCGATTTCAATGATAGACTCGTCATTAATCTCTATAGCCATGCCAACAATCTTCTTCATCATCGAATCCCCACTGGTGTACATTTCGACTTCAAAATCTTGGGTCTTAAAACAGCATCCCAAAGTTCGCCGAAGCGGTGCCTGAGCTCATGAACGACACACTTAAGCTGGATAGAACGCCCCTATGTTCGGGTATGCATGGCGATCGTTACCAACGCGTCACTGTTGATGTTACCAAAGCAAAGCTATCTGAAGCGATTAATGACTAGGATGAATGTGAACAGTGTCCCTTGCATAGGGACGGCTTTCTTTGCACGTGTTAGGCACAGACCCTCCCTTGAACACTGACGCACTGTTTTAACTTTTAACCTGCTCCCATCCAGACTTTCTAGCACCGCCCTTCTCTGTGAGTCGTGCCAGGAAATGAGCGAACCACTTGACTCCATATGTCCGGCACGTGTCCTTCGACGGAAATCAGAGGAAGTCGAGGACAACTCGACAGCTATTGGGGCAGGTCGGCCCGAACGGGACACTCTCCTCTATGCACGCCCGACTACTGGGGGGTTTATGGTGGGCACGGTTCGCCCGGGCTGTAAAACGGCGTCCGACGCTCCTTTTACAGCCCAAGTCAGCCGGCTAATGTTGACGGACGGCGCAGCGGCGTCTTGTGAGGCGGCAGCTGCCGATGGCGTCCCGTCGGAGGGTGTCTGAGGTGTCTGAGGGACCGGCTGGCACACTGGAGACGTTGTCTCCCGTGTCGACATCCGGTGGCAACATGTTCATGTCCTGTCCTGTCTGTCCTCGCCTCTTCTTCCCGCCTCGGTCCACTCTCCGAAGGAGATGGAGTGTCAATGAGTTGAATCACACTTACTTAATTGTAACGCCTCAGCCCTCTCGGTTCAGATGTCTCGGGACGCGGCCATCAATGTCATCGCTCGTCAAGCTGTGTGCTGCTCTTAGATTCCTCATGCGTTGAAGCTGTGTCCGTTGGCGGATCCAGGGGGGGGGGGGGGCATTAGGGGCAAATGCCCTCCATACCGCCTGAAACGGCGAAAAATTGCACATTGCCTGACCTAGAATGGAATCTAAGCCCCTTTTATCAAGGGAAGTTTGTTTTAAAATGACTAGCAATGCAGAAGGAAGCGAAATCCGATGAGTTTTCTGAACTTTGTGAAACTTTTTTGGGGGTATGTCCCCTCACAGCGCCAGAGACCGACATTCTGGATCCGCCAGTGTCTGTGTCCGACCTGACACTGTAGGAATGATGGCCATGTGCCTGCAGCGCCAGATTCAGTGCAGCTCCAACTTGCCTTGACGGGCTCGGTCGGACCGACGATCGAGTCTGGACGATCCGTGTCGGCCGCGATCCGTGTCGGACGATCCGTGTCGGCCGCGATCTGTGTCGGCCTCGCCGTCAGTCGCAACACTGGACAAACTATAAAACTGGTAGGACTGAGAGCTAAGACCTAAAAGATGAAGCCGGTATAGATAAAAACTGGAAATGCTACATGAAATAGAAATATAATGGATGAGTATTCTGCAGTTACATTTTAGAGCAGGGGTGGAGTTTCGTATTTAGTTGGGTGGGCTTGGGCCCAACCAACTTGGGTCTGAGCCCCCCAACTTTGGCGAGATTATGGATCTAGTCCGGGGAGAAATTCGTATCCTCCAGGATTTTGATGGTACTTCGAGCCATTTTTTCCACCACAACCCCCTCAACTTGTTTGAAGAATCTACACCTCTGTTTTAGAGCTTATCCTTAGTTTGATATTGGTTTCATTTGACCATTTGGTCCATATGGTATCAAACAAGCAAGAAAATATATAAATAAGCGAATATGTCTAAGTTCTGAGAGCTGACATTAAATTTGGAACCAAGTTTAAGGCATGACTGAAGAACGATCGTTCATGCAGCGACTGCTCCGCCGTTTCGGATTTTAGAGCTGTCTAACTCAGGAAATTGCCAGTAAAATGTTAGTGGATATGACTAACCCTGGCAATGATACATTTATACATCTATTGCAATTGGTGGAGTGGTCCCCAGCTACGACCAGGGAGCATCGTATATGGACCATACGACCCGAATTTACAGTCGGCCCGCCACAGACTCTGTCCGTCATATACATTTGATGAGTGGCGCCGAGCTGAGCCGCTGTGTGGTGTGCTTCAGAACTGGTCCCAAGGAGAAGCTCAGCTGAAATGCCGCAAACCGTGAAATGCAACTTTAGAGTGGAAAACAAATACATTTTTCACTGTGTGCATGGGTGGAGCTTTTCAGGGAAGTTGGTAGAGCAAAATGTCACGTCAGCTGCATGTTTTGTACGACAGGCTTAAAATGGCAATTTTAACGCCAGCAAATATACAAATGTGATAGCGCTGCATGGATAATGTTTAAAAAATGGTCATCAGAAGGTCCGGAAATCTTCACCTGAACCTGAAAAAACTTTAAAAAAACTTGGTGGAGTAGGACATAGAATTGATACGGGCAAGCATTAAGTTGGTGAGGCAGTGGCCCCACCATCTGAATAGGGAACTTCGCCCGTGATTATATGCTGCCGGCCCGCCAATGTTTGGTAAAAGCCTTGCTCCTATAAATTTGGGATAATATCTGCAGTTAAAAGTCAATCCATTGCATTGCAATCATTAATATCAACAGCTGCAGCCACCGTAGTCTCAATAATCATGTTAGCGTGTGCTATTGCCGGACTATTGCAATTCATATCCACATTTCACTCGTCGGCTGCCAAACCGTGCTGTGTGACCCGTCACCGAACCGTTTCTCAGATTTCTGCAAAGCAATTTGAAGTCGTATAATCAGTCCTCGGTTCAGTAATCTCAGCAGTTTCTGAATATCTGTAACGGAAAGTGAGTCGACTAATAAATGCAGTGCGCGGGGGGGTCGTCCAAATGAATCTACTAACTCAATGTGCACTGCAGCGTAAATCGTAACGAATCTCATAAACGCATTTCACTGATGTTCCTCGCCTTTTCGCCGATGCCGTATTTCTCAATTTCACGCAGCTCCTTGTGTTTGAGTTTCGGGTCCGACGCACGTCGCGAATCCTTCCGATGGCGATGAATTCGCAGTTAGACCGCCCAACACTCTCCAGCAAACACACAACTTCCTGCGCGATCTGTTTGATATTCGCGAGCGAATTTCTGCTCGTGCCGGAACTCCTTCTTTTAGCCTCCGGCTGTCCACCGGCACGACTCAACTCTGATTCATCGCTGCCAGTTCAGTTTCTGATTAGCTCGGCACGGGGAGGAGCGGGACAGAGGGACCGAGCGGGGGGCGGGGGCGCTCCGCTGCTGCTCTCCGTTGCCTGATTGAGTGCGGTTATCCGGCCCGCTCCCCGCCAGTCAGCTCGCTAATTAAAACCATTGATATCCGGCCCGCGCAGCGCTTGTGCTGCCGCCGGGCCGACTCGCCCCCCGTCCTGCGATGTTGGCGTGATACCAGTGAGCGGCAGACGAGATACGCTGGCTCATATAGACCCCACGCCGGTCTCCAGACTTCGATGCATCGCAAATCGGCAGTCCGGAGGGGCGCCGTCCGCCGTCCGCCGTCCGCCGCTCGCCGTCCGTCGCCGCCGCCGCCGCCGGGCACCGCCGCGGGCACTGGATGGTCGGACACGGGGCCCCCTTGGGTGCAGTTCTCGTGGTCGCCGGCACAACTTTAACTCAGGAGTCCGGCAGAAGGTCTGATAATGCCCAGATCCAGGCTGATTGTGCGTTTCGCTGGGAATTGGCAATTGCATCGTGTGCGGACCAGAACTCGGTAAAATGAAGAGCGTATAGGTGCAATGCCCTTCGATTAGTCGTATGAGTATTTTATATAATATGCTTGTGTTTAACATTTAAATTGTTGTCCATGTCTTCATATTTTTTATCTTTCCAGTGACAATGCCAAGATAAATTTGCTTGAACCGAATGGGACCTCGACATCAAACACCAAATACACCTGAAAAGTGGCATCCCCAAGAGTTCCCAGATAAAGATGAAAATAGCGGAACTTTGTTCAAACTTCCAACAGCCAGTTGTTACCTCTGAGCTGCACCTGAAGCCCACACCAACACCCTATAAGAATATACCATTGGTGGCGGAATCCATATGCCTCCTACGGCCATCTGACTGCTGCCCTTCCTGCGTCTGGCTGTGATGACACCGGCAGTGCTCCTCATGCTACCCCCGAGGGACCATAACTGTCACCGCCCGGTACAGAGCTCGCTGATGTATGTGTCGCGTCATCCCGCTATAATGAACGACAAACAGCACTGAGCAATGGTCCATCGAGCGACGGCTAGTGGCAGGAACAATCCATTAGCAGCGGTTGTGAGCGCTCCTCCCGTGTTCCCCTGATGGCACATCAATGGTCCCATGCGCCCGACGGCCACCCGACTGCCGCACGTCATTGTGTTGCTCTGGTAAACATTGCTCTCACCCGTCCAACAGTCGCGCTCGTGACACGTGGCGCGTGTCGCGGAACACGTGGCCGTGCCGGAGCCGTCTGTTGCTCGGCGGCTGGAACCGGAAGTAACCGGAAGTAGCCGGAAGTAGCCGGAAGCAGAGCTGGAACCGGCGGCAGAACGGACCGAATCCGCCGCAGAAATCGGGATATTGTACCAGAATTCGGCTGGAATGAGCTGGGACAGAATATATTTATATTTGTTGGTGGTAATCATAATGGGACATCAAGCGGGCATGTTGCAACTTAAAATTAATGGATCACCGGATTAACTTCTAAGTTCATAAGGCGGATTAATTCCAGAAAAGCGCCATGGTAATGCTATATTATGAGGGACGTAATTCACTCGTGCATCCCACAATTCGCTCCCACTCGTGCATTGGATTCCAGCTCTGAAAGAGAGAACGGAGGCTAGGGCGGAGGGGAAAGGGAGATAAAAATTCCAGCTTCGGCAGCTCTGTCAATGTCTCATATGCGATGGGCCGCAACAAAGAGATGCTGATTCGGATGACTAGAGATCACTTGCTCTTCTTAGTTGTTTAAAATATTTCTAGTGCAACAACATAAAATAATACTTCAAATGTTTGTTTAGGAGTCGTACGTTTGCGCTTCGTGTTATTCATACAGCATATATTCTACAACCACTAAACTATTATTGTCGGAAAGCGCTGAGGTTCACCAATAACGATATTGAAGATCAAGAGGCCGTAGTCGTACTATAGGTCATCATCTTGTTAGTGAGTTAGCTGGGGCTAGTTCCGGTTGTATAACTTAACCCTCGGTCGAAATCCAGTCACGTATCTGCGTGAGCTGCATCGATCTTAATTCTAGCCAACACACACAGAGGAAATGTCAGGATAATAACGCAGTATCAGAAGACGGCAGTCAACCAGGATCGTAAGACATACTCAAGAAAAGTACATACCTACCCAAGGCCCTTAGATTATGATAGCTACCTACATTCGCAAATTTTCCGTCGTCTTTCTCTGTAGGTCCTCGTTTACCTACTTTCCCTCTGCACTGTTTTTCTGAAGGCATCAGTCAATCTTGCGGCAAATTTGGACATAAAGATTAATTTTATAATGCATCATAAAATCTGCATTTTTACGCAGGGCTTATGCAACCGAAACAATGGCTGACATTTTTATATTGCAAGTGCCCTGAAATGTGTAATATAAATATTATTTCAGTTTTATGTTGGGGTTGCTGACGAAAACGCTCACCTCAAAACAGCTAATGTGTGGATGATGCTCGAGCAACGTTTCTACTGTATCGTTCAATAATT
>JARFNZ010069186.1:363-13460 GCA_031763405.1 Balanus nubilus
ATGACGTCACTAAAACGCGATTTTCTCAAAAACTACTCAGTGGATTTCCTTCAAATTTTAATTGAAGGTGTCGAATTGATGCCGAATAAGGTCCAGCAAGTTTTACGTTGATATGTTGTTTTGTTTTTGAGCTATTAGGAATGTTCGCTAGGGGGGCGAAAAACGCCCCACCCCCAGCCAATGGTGGGTTAAGCAAAATATCGTATATCGTGTCAAACAAAACGAAAATTGAGAGGTAATCGCTAAAAAATCCCCCAAATCCCCAATATCTTTAATTTTCCTTTTCTCCCTGAATACGCGTTATGCATTTGTATTCCCTGAATACGCCTATGTCTTTCACATTTTTGCAACTCATGTTTTGATATGTTAACCTTCCCCATTGTATTGGGGGTGGCTACCACCCTTTCTCTTTCCCGGGAATAAGTCGCGTAAAAAACTGCAATGCATCAAAACACATTCTACTGACCAAAAGACTACTGTCTTGGGCTTTATAGTACGGTAGGCTAGAATACGTCTAGGCTTGATTAAAAGTTATTCTATCAGCCAAGAAAGGAATCCGATGATTTCGGGTCGTTGACCTGACCTCAGAGGTCACTAAATGACCCAGATTATCAGGAATCATTGGCTTCTTATCGTCACAAGCAACACACTCGTTTTTTAAATCGAAGCCCTAGCTCATTTTGGGGCGAATCGGCAGGAGGGTTGCATCCCATCCCCCTACACGGAGACGATGCAGTTATGTCATACACTGGCGAAGCGTATATGTCAAATGTTTGATGTTAAATTCGTTAAACATTTAACATATCACAGAGTATGAGCCTTTATCCTATATGTTAGAGGTTCAAACCCTATTTCCCACAAACATCGGCCAAAAAAGATGATCACAATGACCTGTCAAAAATACCCCAAATTTCCCCATTTTTGGGGCCCGCAAGCCCTTTGTTTTTTGCCATGTTTCCATTTCCAGTCTCGCCATTTTTGCCAAGCCATGAAATGTTTCTACTTTTATCGGATGATCTTGTCATGGCACATCAAATGGTTTTAACGAAACCGGTCGGGTAGATATCGAGATCGTTGAGGAGGGGGGGGGGGGGATAATCTCCCCCTCGAAGGTTAACCCTATTCCCTGCAGGCGGCCAGAAAACCGATTCCATGCAGGGGGAGCAGATATGGTGTTTGGTGTTAGGCTGTTGAAAAGCTGTATTTGGTGGCGACCAGTCGCTAATGGAACACCCTTTCATGTTATAAACACTTTTGCTTCAATCTTCATGCCATTGCATGGCAAGAAAAAAAGCAAAAAATAGGTCACCGACGAAACGCTCAAACGCGCATGCGGTCTGTTTTGCAAACTTTGAATTTCGATGGAAAATTAAATATTCACCAAAAAAAGACCAAAAACCGACAGACAAGCTACCTCACAAACCGACCAGAAATCAAACTTTCTAGAAAAAGTTGCAAAACAGGTCTGCATAACAATACAGCAACGTCAAACCCCTTAGCAGCAGCAATCAACAACGTTACGTAACAATGGCATAGCCACCAGGATCATGCAGGATCTTTGCAAATGACGAGACCACAACTATAACCAAGCCACAATAGCAATTCTCGCTCCATGTGGAAGACTTACCAGCAGTCTGGCCCACGACCTGTAGCTGCGCTTCCCGCCTTAGCAAGGGGCTAATGCTCCCCGCAACCCGGTCAGGGGCGGAGCATTGTCTGCCAGTGAGACAGTCGTCTCGACGTGCTATTAAGCTCAGCGTGGCGGACGCTATTGGGTACAACATCGAATTGTTAGTCTGTCGTGTCTTAACACTCGATCAATTCCGGTAAGGCATGTGGTAAGCGCCTGACATTTAGACCGGCCCGCCGAACTGATGTAACCATCCCCCATCGTTCACCTTTCCCGCCTGGGACTGCATTGGGCGGGCAATGTGATAAGCGAGCTACCTGGAACATGGTGAATCACCAAGGATATTTCAGTGTGAATAGGCAGTTTTGCGGATCACATCTGCCCTTGTATGGTGTTATTACTGTATAAAATATAATGTCAGTAGACCAATGATGTCGTTCAGAGTGGAACACATGATGGCCCCTTCAACTAAGCAAGGAACGTACAACCCACCAATAGACTTAGTCTGGAGACAGCTCTTATTTGTTTCGTTTAGACCACGAATCCTCTTGGGTTGTTTCCATTCCATTCATCATAACGAGTTGTTTGAAGGAAAATGCCAACCAAAACATTCTGACTACAAAAACTACCCACTGCACTGCTTTCGATTTTAACACGCTAGGGAGAAAATACAAAATTAGTTTAGACTTATTTAGACCGAAGCGTGAGCTACTGACTCTGTCAGTTAGCTCAGAATCACACACGATGACCGAACGTTATTTTGACCGGTAATCACGTTGCATCAGCTTGGAGCTGTTCTAATCGGGTGGAATGTATTGCATCATTTCAGACTGCTGCTTACATTGGACGGGCATTGGACGGGTATGATAATAATGGGTCGTGTGATATATACCGTTTGGACCAGTATCATAAGTAATGTTGCTGAGTTTGTCACATGCTGATAACATGTGCTGGTACAGGCTTGAAAGCATAACCCAACTCTTGCCCATAGTCTCATAGAATCGGAAGGTAAAGAACTCCGGTTTAATTATATTTGTGTAGACAAGACGAATTATACGGGACCGGATCGTTTTGGGCATGTTCGGGCGATTTCATAGGTAACAAATCGTGAATAGTTTCTTTTTGGCAAAATATGGACAAAATAGGTACGAGTAGAGACTGAAATGCTCTTTCAGGTGGCTATCTCTATTTTTTAAATTTCCGAAGCATTTTTTATTCTTCTTCAACTTAAATTATTTTGTAATGTTATGTTTGAAAAGGAGGACATGTATATTCCCTCCCAGCAGTGAGCAGTACGCAAACAAGCACTACAGTGTTCCTCATTTGATATCGGTGAAGAAATCAATGTCCGAGTCACAAAAAACGGTCGGCGCAGGAAACAGCGGGGGTGGTAAACTACCGTGTTTCCATCTAGCGGACGGCGTTAAAAATAGCGCTGAGGTCAGCAGGTACGCTTCAGTCTTCAGACATCCTTTTTAACCAACTACAAGTGCAAGGAAGCTATGTTTGGTGGCGGTCGGTTGCCAATGAACAATTTTTGACGTCATAGCCCATTTTGCGTCAACCCTCACATTTTCATGTGAGGGGGCATAATGGTTAATAACGGGGTAACGACGAAATTTGGAAACGCGCCATGCAGCCCTTATTGGAATTTTGAATTTTGGTATTTTGGATATTTGAAATGGTCACCATCAGAAGCCGACCAAAAATTAGTTTTCTAGAAAAGGTTGCAAAACAGGTCACCTACCATTTTAAGTCCATAGAAAAATGTCAAAACGTTCTTTTACTCATCAGAGCAGTCAAATATATTCAGTATCATGTCAACATAGGTCATTTTTGATGACCCAAGAGCAAATTTCGATCAGTTACCCCTGTAAAGGTCATTTGAGATTACAGAAGGTCACTTATGTTCTTTTTAACTAACGATAGAAACGTGCAAAAGGCACTAATGTGTTCGTCTCGTCAAGGCGCATCGGCTAATACGCAGCATGACCTTTTTAGGTAAGCACGTGACCTTGACCTGAGGAAAAATTTTGAATTTGATCTGGCAAAGTCATCATGGACATGTTTCGAAGAGCCTTGACGAGAGAGACATGTTGGTGCCAAACTGTTTGTCATAGCTTTATTAGGTTAAATGTTGCTCGCGAAAAAAAACAATCTTAGAAGTTTTGGCTTTCATGACCCATGGCACCTAAACTATTGATCTCATCTCGATCTGTCTGTAGTCAAAATTTTGATCGACCTTTTCAAGAGCTTAAAGCAACTTTTATCTGTGTCTTCCTAGCAAGCACGGTTTCGAAGACAATGAGGGGTTTCCTGAGCAATATCCTTATATTGGACAATTTTGCCTTTGATGACCTCTGGTGACCTCAATATTGCCCTGATTCAAAAATGACCTAAGTAATCTTAAGTTGATTTTCCGCGAGTTTTCGAACGTTTCTTCTTAAATTATTCGTCCCTTAAGAGACGAGATCGAAAGGGGGTAGTTGTTGAAACCCCCAGCAGGGCGTGAAAAAATTGAGGGGCTTGGCAGGACGCGGGGTAAATTTTACAACTTTACTAAACCTCTCAAAACCGAGACCCCGATGACCCTTGACCTTTGACCTTTTTCTCAGGGTCATGTCATGTCGGGGCACATCGTTGCTTATAATGCTGTTTATAACACGCACTTCTTGATTTTTGTTGTTCAAGAGAATATGAACAGGTGTAACTGTGTGAGCTTTATTATGTCCATTGAGGTCTCGACCCTTCAAAGGTCAATCGAGGCTACTGACCCATAATGACCATGAATTACGTATTTACCTCTAGTGCTTTCTAGAGCCCTTGTCTGCGTTAATTTCGAATTTACATTCATTTTACACAAATATGATTTTAAGCGAGGTCATGGTCTATTACGGGTCAACGGAGTTCACTGACCTCAGATGACCTATGACCTTTGGCAAGGAACAGAGGTCAACTGAGATCTGGAATATGTAAACTGCATTCTACTGACCACAAGAGAAGTATTGGTCTTTAGAGCATGGCTCTTAGCTTTCTTTGCTAAATGCATTACCATTCACGAGCAGGAGACCAAAAGAAAAAGTGGAAACATATTGTAAAAAGCGTACAATAAAAACAGGCCGAGGTCAGGAATTAGTTATATGGCTAATATGAGCGAATACTAAAGGGCGTAGGAACTCACTGCCGAAAGCAGCAGAAGCCACACCTTATTTTATTTGTACGGATTACGTTTTTTTTCAAACCCATTCTATGTACTGTTAGGATTATACACCCATGCCATTTGACATAACCTATTATAGATAAAACAATTTGACATAACACCACTGAGCTTCAGCCCGGTCACCCGATCGGCCTCATTAGGCCGTGTCGCCCGTCGGATCTGTTTCAGCGACACTGGAGCTGCAGCCCTGATTGGCAACTGATGCAGTGCAGCTCTGAAAGCCAGCTTCAGCGCAAATAATCAGACATTGATGGAGTCCAATCGAGCTGGGCACGTGGTATGCCTCTCCCGGATAGCCAAACAAGTGGAACTGGTCGTAACACTGTGGATTGCCAGGAACGAATGAAGGTCAATTACAACTCAATTGACCAGAGGTAAAACGCGAAGGCCGCAGCGCTGTTTGATACGTCGATTATGAGGAAATGAAGAATTCATATAGTTTAACCCTAGTCATGTCCGACTTTTCCGACGCTGCTGAAACAATCACATTGGCGTCTACGAGTTTCGACTATCTATATTTATCCTGTCGAGAGTTATGAACAAAAAAGGGTTCGTGACCTTGGATAACATCGAATGACCTTGCAGGCGATCACTAATCTAAAATTGCGCCTGGGTCATCAATAGTGGCCTAAATGATCCTGACATAATTGGACTAATCGAATGCGTATCGGAAGGATTTGATTTCACAGTGACTAATTAGGTCACGCTATTCACTTGACCTTATATCGCTTAATATAAATATATATACTTGTTTTTCGTACTTCTACTTTTATTTTATATCGGGAATGTGTCAGGGGTTTTTAAGTTTGTCATTTCTTTACTTAATTAAACAAAAATGCTTCAGAAATATTCAGAAAAACCGGGATAGCCACCTGAAAGAGCATTTGAGTCTCTGCTCGAACCTATTTTTGTCCATGTTTTGCTAAATAAATAAACTCTTTACGACTTATTAACCATGTGTAAAGGTTTTGGGTCAAAACGTTCTAACACGCCCAAGACGATCCGGCCCCGTATAATACGTGTTCTCTATAAAAATACAAAAATAGGATTGAAACGGAGTTATTTACTTTGCAATTCTATGGGCAAGAGTTGGGCTATGATTTCAAGCCTGTACCAGCACATGTTATCAGCATGTGACAAACTCAGCAACATGACTTATGATACTGGTCCAAACGGTATATATCACACGACCCATTATTATCATACAGTTCCCCTTCAATGTAAGCAGCAGTCTGAAACGATGCAACACAATCCACCCGATTAGAACAGCTCCAAGCTGAAGCAACGTGATTACCGGTTAAGATAACGTTCGGTCATAGTGTGTGATTATGAGCTAACTGGCAAAGTAGCTCACGCCTCGGTCTAAATAAGTGTAAACTAATTTTGCATTTTCTCACCAGCGTGCTAAAATAGCAATCAGTGGGTAGTATTTGTAGTCAGAATGTTTTGGTTGGCATTTTTCTTCAAGCAGCTCGCAATGATGAATGAATGGAAACAACCCGCCAGGATTCGTGGTCTAAACAAACAAAAAATAAAGCTGTCTCCAGACTAGTCTATAGGCTGGTTGGTCGTTCCGGTTACATCAGTTCGGCGGGCCTGTCTAAACATCAGGCGCTGAACGCATGCCTTACCGGACAATGATCGAGTGTTCAGACACGACAGACGAATAATGCGATGGTGTACTCAATAGCGTCCGCGACGGCGAGCTTAACCCTCGCCTGTGTCTCCGTGTAGGGTTGATGCAGCCCCCCCCCCCCCCCGTTGTTGATGCACCTCTAATTGAGCTGGTGCTTCGCGGTGAAGACGAGCGTGTTGCTTGAATGTCCCAGCTTTATGCGTGATTAGCTTCAGGCTAACCACGCAAGCATGCCACGCTCTCAATCTGCCTGCACGTAACCAATGTAGTCAGTTAATAGAGACGATTAAAGCTGTGCCATGTTAATCAACCTACTCATTACTGAGGAGTTTCCAAAACACAACTTACTGGGGGGGGGGGGTATTTTAGGCCTCCTCCCTCCGATCTCCAAAACTACTGGGCCGATTTAAAAAAGCGGCGTTCGATAGCCCTGGAAAATTCATCGGAGGAAAAGCAATGCTGTTGACCTGGAGGTAAACGATGACGTCACAGGTCAGGTCGAAGCTAAATTGTTGATCGTTTTCGGTTGATGAGATTGCCGCGCGAAATAGCGATAATAAACGTGTAACTAGCCAATAAATCGGCATGAAACGTATCCATTGCACTTCAAAGGACCATTCTAAGCTTTTAGTGGTACTAGGGCAGGTAAAGATCAATGGAGGTCACGAGGTAAAAAAGGATCCTGGTGCTGATTTTGGTTATTGGTCCGCTGTTATACATTTGTAGGTTATTTTTGTCAGAACGCGAAAGATAACCCTATAACATTGTTTTTACATTAAAAACGGGAAATCATGGCAAGTGTCCGTTTTGGGCATTTAGCCCGCCATTGACCGAGCTCTCAGCCGAACACCATTGACTGGGAGGAGGGGCAGAAAGTGCCACCCCCCCCCCCCCCCTCACTCAAGATTAACTACGAAACAAATGACCGCAGCGAGACGCGCGAGACGGCATTCGAAAGTTCTCCATGCGGCGCACCTAAAACATACTCGACATTTCTAAATTGAGGTCACACCTCCGGTCAAGGTCAGGTCGAAGCTTGAAATCGGGTGTTCCCGCGTTACGGGACGTGGAGACCACACAAAGCGCAAATGTGTGCCCAAACTGCGCCAAAGTACTCCCAGATGTCAGTGAAGGTAGTACACGAGTATAGTACCCATACTAAGTAAGGGTCATGTTCGAGGTCAGGTCACAAAAGGTCAATGCACCCAAAAGCCATACATGGGTCATGTGGCGCTTATTTTATGGGTCATTTTAAACGTAGGATTCGATTTTGACGTTTTTTTGCCATCTGAAGTCAACTAAGTGAAGGTTGTACCAAGGTCAGCTCAATATCAGGGCAAATCAAGTAACATTTTAAATTAGTACTTTGCAATAAAAAAGAGAGGATTAGGAATTCAATTTTGCTCAGAATTCCAGTGGTGTCATCTATTTTTTCGTAAGTGGTCTAGAAATGCCGAACTCGCAAGTCAAAAAATGTCGTCATCAGTTTCCTCACACATAGAGACATTATTCCATCAAAAATAAAGTTATTGTTTTACAATTTAGCTTGGTGATAGTCCATAGCTGCCCATTTTTTTTTTAATCGTTTTTTATTCTCTTCAGAATTTCGGATTTGTTGACATTTTTTTAATAACTTTTATTAATTCTAATGGTAAAAATTGAAACCGTTTGAAAATCTTAGATTGTTACTTCGTAGAACTTCTTATTTTGTCTTTTGGAGTTTTTTTTAGCAATTTTCTTCAAGCTGGATTTTTGGGGAATTTGGAACATTGAATACTTCTTGTCCAAAATTGGGATGAAGTGAAGTTACAGAAATCAGTATATATCTCAAAATATTTCTAACGAAACAGCTTCATTTTTTTCTCACATGTGGAATTAATGTACGAGAAGGTATGCCAAGTTCGCGTTGTCAGAGCCATTCGTTTTTGAGTTATTCAAAATATTCGACAGGGGGAGGCAACCTGTACCATCCAGTCATTGGAGGGTTAATAGGTCCTCGAAAGATCATTGTTGAAGACATCCACTATAAATTCGGTGCTCTTTTTCACCTTAGTGGTCTGTTTCACTTATATTCGAAAGTATACAAAGTTTCTGAAAATCTTCAAATATTATAAAAATCATCATTTTGATTTTTCGTCGATTTTTAACATTTTTTCTTCAAAAATTCAAAACCGAGGTAGCAGTTAGATATGTTAGTTGATTTGGGGCCTTTTGAAATAACACATTTGAATTCATGTTAAAAACTGCGCTTGACGGTGTTTCCCGCAAGTCCTTATTTTGGGTGAGAACAGGAAAACATGATGTTACTCATATAAGATTACAGCTACCTACAATTTGTCTGTCTCAGATGTTTTAATTTCGGTGACCTGAGGTCAGACCAATTTCCTGAATTGCAAATCATATGTCAATGGGGAAATACAGATCCCTCCTTTTTGGAGGAAACGCGTCATATTAGTCTAATTATATCAGGATTATGTAACCTTAGGCTGTTCTTGAAGACCAGGTGCCAATTTTAATCAGTGACGTCTTGAAGGTAATCTGAGATCATCCTGTGTCACTTACGCTTTTTTGTCACAAAGGTTTGATAGTGAAGAGATAGAAACGTTAAAAATGCATCAATGCGGTCGTCTCGTCAAGGCGCATCGACTGATATTCAATTTGATCTTTTTGGGTTAACCCGCGCCCCGATAGGATATTTCCGACCCCTACCAGCCGATGGGGGCGGGGGGGGGGCGTTTCGACCCCCCCCCCCTTATGATCTCCCAAACTACCGGGTCGATTTTCAAAGATCAAACGATATTCAATAAGATCACATCCTAAGGTCACTGATGACGTCACAGGTCAGATAAAAGACCCAATTTTTACCCGTTTTCGCCGGGTGGGATTGCCGGGCAAAATAACGTTATTGAACGCATAAGAAGCCAGTAAATCGGCATGAATCGTGTTCCTGACACTTCCAAGTACTATTTTAAGCCTTCGGTAGTCATGGGTCAGTTCAAGGTCATTTGAGGTCGCGAGGTCAAAAAGGTCAAACTGCTGAATTGGGCATTAGTAGCTGTAATACATGTTTTGGGGTCATTTTTTTCGTAACGAACGCGAAAAATAACCCTAAAACGTTGTTTTCCCCATTGAAATCGGAAAAATTAAAATATGGAAAATTATCGGAATTCGTAGAAATGTCATGAGAAGTGGCCGTTTGTGGCCTTTGAAAGGTCATTACACAGTCATTTTTGATGATGTTGACTTCAAATTTGGTACACATAGTCATCGAGGAGGTGGTAACATATAAGTTCTGTTTTTTTTATTTCGAACATTTTGGAAAGTATGGCAAAAATTCAACATTTTTAGCTTGATTTTTGCCAATTATCAAATGTATCCAAAATTCAAACTTTGAGATGATAGTGTGGTAGCCCGATCTATTCTCAGTCTTTTTATATGAAACAATTGACATAATCTTTACAGCTGTGCGACTGACAGCGTTTCCCGCAAACCCCTAATTTTGGCCTAAAATGGGAAAACATAACGTCACTCTGACGTCATTTCCGGATGACCTATCACGACCTCATTATTTTTCTTTCGCCGGTCTGTGTGAAATTGATGTTGAAAAGGAGCTGCAAAGTTTGGTGCCGCTGCTAGCGTCATTTTTTAGATATCAGTAAAAAAGGTGATGGGGGCCGTTTCGCCCCCCTCCCCATCGGGTCGCGGGTTATCATACGCATACGCCGACCGTAGTACTACCGCCGACCGTAGTAGTACCGCCGACCGTAGTACCGCCGACCGTAGTACCGCCGACCGTAGTACTCGTGGTTGCCACTCGGCCCATTGGACGTCGTAAATTTGACGATGCAGTAAGAAGTCGTTTACAATGCAGCATAGCGTGCACACATAAAATTTATCAACCAACAATACAGACTTGGCCCTAGAAGTCGGCGTCTGAAGCCGCATAATCAATGCATGTTCCACCGGATTGCAGTACCATCTGCGCCTGAAAATGACGTATTTGATGCTTTTACGGAGATATGTGTGTTTGAATGACAAAATGTGTGTCTACCATGTTTTCAAGGAAGGTACCTACTGGATTCGAAGGAAAGCCGAAAGGAAGGGCTGCCTTGTCAGCCTTTTGACGGACTCGTAGTTGACATTGCATATGAGCTCCAAGCTAGGTCCAGCTCAATGTATAAACGCTTCGAATGTACCGAACCTCACTTGTTCCCTGTACGGACCGGACCGGACCGTTCCCTGTCTCCGGACCGTTCAAAATACACAAGCATTGCCCAGAAGTAGCCTACTGCGTTTAGCAACAAGGTATGATCTGTCAGTTGTACTTTTGGGATGCATTTGATCCTGGTGAAACAGCCTACTCGGACTACAATGTAACCCAAACCCTGGTTTTGGTAGATGGTCATGATCACTTGGAGCAAAAACCGTTGAAGATAGAACATTTTGACAGAAACCCTATGAGAAGGGGGCCACCGAACTTTGGGGGGCCAGGGTTGACCAGAATCCAAAGGAGAGTCACTTAATTTGGTGAGCATGGTTTTGGTATAAAGGATACATTTTTGGATAGACAGCTTGCACGGCCAAAATAAGTGTTTTTTTTATACCATAGTGGTCACTGGTCAGGGCCCTCGCAACAGGCCAACCTTAGCTGAGTTCTGATCTCAGAAGTCCACACTATTAAAACATTCGAGCCTAGTTCATGAGAAACAAAGTAATACGCATAAATGAGAAAATTCGGCTTTCAGCTTGTTATAAGTATGAAACTTAATGCCCAAGAACGTTGCAGCTCATCGCTAATGACCGTTCCCACCAAATCGTCCTGACGTTCCGCCCGCCCAATTGACCTATCCAGTTTACACTGAATGGAATGGGATTCTGGTGAACTTCTGACATTACCCCATGGCGTTGCATGAAAATAACAGAGTTGTAAAAAAAAATCCAACTGTTCTCCCTCCCGATAGCTGAAAATGTGCCCTGGCCCCTCCCTGAGCAAAATCCTAGCTACGTGCCTATCGCCTTCTCACCTTCGGCTGACCCCGCGGCGACGACAGAACCGGATTAGCAAGCAAGCTACAACGAGCCTGAAGACGACTTACTGCTACACAACACGCGCAGAGGCACATGGAACCACGGTCTATGTTTTAAAATGGTATGGACAACGATCAAAGATAAGCAACTGCAAGTAATCTGTCTGCCCGCTTCAAAGTGACTATGGACTGCGCTTCAGACAGGCCAATGCAAGACAAACGGAGGCGCCGCATGCAACTTCGGATACATTAATGGACACCACTAGCTGGCATGGCCTCCCAAGCATGAAGCTTCATGATCGATAATGACGTGGCATGGAATAAGCTTGTCGTCGCCAGCAGTCGAGTCACACAAAAAACTGCGTCACACAATTTGCCTGTTGCACGTCATGGAAATCATCAGCATCGAAACGCTCATATAAAAAACAAGATTTTTGATGAAGGTATGTCAGCCTCAAATAGGTGCTTGAGTGGAGTAGGTATTTGCACGCTGTGGGTAAGCTACACACAACGAAAGAGAAAGTAATACCAGTGCTCAAACTAAGTTTCATTTTTTATAACAAACCTTAAAATCCTTAAAATACAATTTGGCCAACCGAGAAGAACTTTATCAAGTAACACCTGTATTGAAAAAAGGACAGGGCTATGTGCGATTAAGATTTTCGAACACAGTGGTAGGCATAGGCTTCAAATCGCATTTCTTGATAATTCATTTTTGTCCCCGTGTCCTGCTAGAACCGGCAATCCGCCCACGGTGCGCAGGCGCCGAGCAACCATCACTGAGGCTATAAAGCGATACGCCCGAATTTTACTTTTTCACCTTTCACCCGACCTTGACTTCTCGCCTTTCACTTGGCCGTTATCAGTGCAATTCCGTTATCTTCCACAGAACATCTTTCAGCTAGATTGGGTGACACAAGCACTGCACTGGAGGCGTTCAAACATCCCCCGATGCCTTCAGATTCTCTACATATGCTGGTTGGTTTGACCTCCGAGATGCAATCGCGGACCTCTGGGTCACCTCGGGAAGTACACGTCCCGGTGTTTGTTAACCGCGCTGGTGATTAACGGCGGTGCAGTTTGGGGTTACGGCTGGCAGCTGCCGATCGATGAACCTGTTTTGGTTGGCGATAAATGGTGGCAATGGGCCATGCACCAACTGGTGAGCCATTACACTGCACGGGGCCCTTCCGACGGCTCGGGATTCACACACGAAACGGGCACTGCCAGAGTTCGCCATCTCCTGAACGTGATGTGTCCGTCGTCTCATATACGCGGTGCATACGCATGCGCTATACATAACGAGCCAGTAAATAAAGAGCTAATTATCTGGCCAGCGATCTTTGCATGTCTCACTCACTCATCTCTAGCACAGTCTCCTTGACAGGTTAAGTACTTGCATAATACATAGTCTATCATTGCTCATGATATACTTGTTTTTACAGCAATCACACCACCATCAGCAGACAGTAAGAGTGGTCCTGATCTCCCATGACTTTATTTGCACGTGTGTGTGTATGTGTGTGTGTGTGTGTGTGTGTGTGTGTGTGTGTGTGTGTGTGTGTGTGTGTGTGTGTGTGTGTG
>JARFNZ010069297.1:0-13457 GCA_031763405.1 Balanus nubilus
TATATCATCAAATAAGAAACCGTTGTAATCCAAGATAGGGCGAATCAGAGAAGTATAAATACGTAAAAGGATTTTTCGATCTGCACCCCAGTCTTTACCTGCTATGCATTTCATTATGTTGAGTCGTCTAGAGCATCGTTGTTTAATGTCCTCAAAGTGCTTAATGAAGCTTAATGAGCCATCAAATGTAAAACCAAGGTATTTAAATTCTTTAACATATTTAATTGTTTGTCCATTATTAGAAAGTGAAGGAGTTGGAATGGTATATGGAATTCTGGGGGAGAAAATTAATGCTGCTGATTTCGAGGGGGAAATCAGAAGACCCCAGATCTCGCACCAGGTTTGAATATAATCTAAAGTATGTTGAATTATTAGATGAGCCACGTCTAGATGAGGGTGGGTGCACCATATGGCTACATCATCAGCAAAAGGGAGTATTTTACGTTATGTGGAATGGATGTAAAAAGGTCATTTATCATTATGAGAAAGAGGGTTGGGGAGAGGACACTACTCTGGGGCAGTCCGTGATCTTGCTTATATGAAGTTGAGTAAGTATGTCCGCAGCGTACGTTGAAAGTCCTATCCTTAAGGAATTCTTTAATAACTTTTGCAGTGTTACCTTGTAGCCCTATTTTGTGAATTTTAATTAGAACCGCGGTTTTATTAACCTCATCAAAGGCTGACTTAAGGTCAAGGAAAAGAGCAATTGTAAATAACTTGGATTGAAAGCCTTGTTGTACTGAGTCGATGATTCTTACTAGACTGTCTGAAGTTGAGCGACCAGGTCGAAAACCATATTGGAAAGGGGAGAGTAGTGAGTTTGTTTCAAGGTAAGCTCTGATTCGTCCATTAACCATACGTTCAACAATTTTGGAGGCACAACTTGTAAGAGAAATGGGTCGATAGCTGGAAGGGTCGTGGGGAGGTTTGCGAGGTTTGAGGATAGGGATTAGGGTGCTGGAGCGCCAGCTGTCAGGAAATGAACTATTTTCCAAAAGTTGATTGATGGTTGTTAAAAAGATGATTCGGATAAATTTTTGAAAAATGGGTATGCAATTTGATCAGGGCCGACTGATGTGTTACCGCATTTTTTAATGGCTAGTGATAGTTCGTGTTGTGTGAAAAGTGTGTTGTAACGTTCTGTGTTGTTGGAGTGAAAAGAAAGTGTTGATCTCTCTCGCCCGGCCGGCCGACCGAGCCACCGCCTGTCCCGGCCTCAGGGAGACCACGCATGCGCGTATCAGAAACCACGCTCAAATAGCTCATTCGAATGCAATGAAATCCACGGCGCTCCAGTCTCGTCATGTCGCGCCGTGTCGTGGAGGTGCCGTCGGTCCAAGGGTGTCGGTCTGTGGCTAGTGTTACCTGGAGTGATACGTGTATATTGTGACTGTTGAATGCATTGAGACCTGGAACTGGTCATGTCAGTGGTCACTCCTAATGGAGCTATGACTAAAGGCGATTGGCTGGTAAATTTCGGAATGTCGTAACGTCTGAAGTGTCTCAGTAAAACGTTTTCATCAACCACAAAAGAACAATGGCAAATATTAAAGGACGGACGTCCAAATGTAAGTATCGAAACCGACTGACTTTGTTGCAACTCTGCTAGTGGCGAACCCTGTTCCCCTGACCAGGCCGTTTGACAACCAAGCCACCGCGCGCTGCCAGGTATCTAGGTAGGTATACCTACTTGTGGTTTGGGGTCTGGGCCTCAGGTACTTTCAGAACCACGAGCCGCCACTGATGCTGTAATGTATTTTCCGCCACCTACCATCTGCCATTGCCAGGTCTGGGTGAACGCGCTGGCGCAGAACTTCAACTCAGTCGGCATCGGCTTCGGCTCCATGATCACCTTCGCCAGCTACAACAAGTTCGAGAACCGGACGATCCTATTGGACACGATGATGATCATCTTTGCCAACATGCTGACCAGCGTGCTCGCCGGCATCATCGTCTTCGCCACGCTGGGGAACATCGCCAAGGAGCTGGACCGACCCATTCAGAAGGTGGTTGTCGATGGTACGTGCAGTGCTTTGGTGTAGTGTTACGACTACGTAGCAGGATGCAGCTAGAGGGCTAATAACTGGACTTTGTCTATGTTTGCTGGTAGCGCGATGTTTATGCAAAGAGTTTACATCTGACTAGTTGAGGGAAGCTGATTAGTGTGTATACCATGAGCGATTATGTGTTTGTCTCTCGGTTATTAAACACCTGACAGTATAAACAAAATGACCCGAATACACATAGCGTAGATCTCTGGCTCTGCAACAGTGTGGCCACTAGTTACACACTGGTATGCAACTGGTCAGTGGCAACATCCTCATCGCCCATGCATGCTAGAGCACGAGGAAAGCAATTCTGTTGACCTTGTCCACCGAGCTCGGCTTGCGACGTAGAATGGACTGAGGTTCGACGTCTTATCGCTCGAAACAACGAAGTTATTCTTGTCGGCGTTGCACCACTATGACCCGTGATGGCCTGACATATGACGTCTGCACGGCCACATTACGTCACAGCGTTATGTTCGTGGTGTGATGTTTGTGTTGCCCCCCGTAGAGCACGTCATGTGTCATGACCATGTGTCAGCTGGTCATTGAACGCTCAGGATACGTTACACTTGTGTCTATCAGCCAGGGGTGTAGCTTCTCCAGACAAGTTTAGGGGGCTGAAGTCGGGGTAAATTGCTCAAGGTACCATCAAAATCCTAAAGGATTCAAATTTCTTCCCGGATTTGATCCACTTTCTTGCCAAAGTTGGGGGGGGGGGGGCTGAAGCCCAAGTTGGAGGGGCCCAAGCCCACCCAACTGAATACGAAACTACACCCTGCTATCAGCTGTTTAACCTCATCGTGTGTGTTTTCACATCCAGATCGCTGTTCTCACCGCACACTTGGTCGCTACTTTGGCGATTTTATTCGGGCTGAATCGCGGAATGGTACCATTTTGCCTCCACATCTGCGGTCCCATGCATTCAACTTAAAGGGATATACGAATATTATTGTTTCGTGCTTATTTGTCTTGAACCTTTGAAGCTCTTGGTTATCACCCTCGATCTCTAAATGCCATCATATGTAATTAACGACCGCCCGGTTATGTTGCAACAAACCAAACGGTGTGTAAATGCGTGATGTAGGAGCGTTGATGTGCTATGTTGATGTGAACTGCGCAGTAGCCTCGACGCCAGGTCCCGATTGCTGTAGATCATACATCATGTGACAGAAAGGAAGATGGCTACAAGTGGGTATGTCATTAAATGGCGAGTATAACTCTGTAGTGTGCTGTTGTCTAACTCCATCGGTGTTATTGCAGGTCCCGGCTTGGTTTATGTGGTGTACCCGAAAGCGCTGGCTAGTATGCCGTTTCCTCAGCTGTGGTCGGTGTTATTCTTCTTCATGCTCCTCTGCCTGGGTCTGGACAGTCAGGTGAGAGTGGATTGTCAGCATTGACCGTATTTGGATAGTGTCTGTGGTAGATTGTAGGGAATGGATCCTTCTCTTCGGAAGTCGATGTTATTGAATGGTAGGGGAAAAGGAGGCGTTGTCCATGGGAGTGGTAGTACCTTCCCAGGTCATGTATTGTATGTTATCAATGACTTCATTAATTGCTTAACTTCCAAGACAAGATCGTCATTTGACTACTTTTCCCTTATTTGTGACGGATTGTTATGGACGTTACCAGGAAAACGTATAGCTGCTAAAAAAATATAAAATCACGCCAGTCTTTGTCGTTGCAAAATGTAATGCTCTTTTAATTAAATCACATCCGTATGTCACAGCTCTTATCCCTTGTCCCTCAATGACGTCATATGACGCGTTTGCGGGCAGTTCGCCACGCTGGAGGTGGTGATCACGTCTCTGCAGGACGGGTACGACAGCCTGGTGCAGCGTTATCTGAAGCGCCATGAGCTGCTAGTGCTGGTCATTTGCCTCGTGTCGTTCGGCTTCGGATTACCCTACGTCACGCAGGTGAGAAACAAACCCGTGGGATACCCAAAACGCGACCCTGTGAAATGTAGCGAGGGACACCCACACTAACCACGACTTGTGCTGGAGTTGTGTCCAGTGGTTTGATGTTGTCGTTGATGAATGTCTTCATTTCCGTGATGATAGCTTCCGCGAAGTTCCTGTGAGTGGTGCCGTTCCTATACGTCACCCTTCTTGCCGCACTAACTATCTCAGGTCAACCCGATTCCTCATCGACTTAATTTGTCGTGTCAAAGCAGCATGACAGGCATTGACTGGAGTATTGCCTGGCATTTACAGTATCGATGTAGTTTCGTATTCAGTTGGAAGCCCCCCCTCCCCCCCCCCCAGCATGGGCTTGAGCCCCCACCCCGCCCGAAATTTGTGCGTAGAAGTGGATTGAATCCGGAGAGAAATTCGTATCTTTCAGGACTTTGGTGTTACGTTGAGCAATTTTCCCCACCTCAGTCCTCTCAACTTGTTTAGAGAAGCTACGCTTCTGATTTACGAATACCTTCTGTGCCTACCCAATACCCAATACCTTCCGTGCCTACCCAATACCCAATACCTTCCGTGCCTACCCAATACCCATGTATTCCTCCAACCGTTGAAATCATGTGTTTTCCCCAGTCAGGAACTCCCCTGACATTTACATATGTATCTGATATCCCCCAACTTCCCGATCTTGATTGTACTTCCAGCTAACCTCTTATGCAACACGTTCTCCCTCGCAGGGCGGCATGTACGTGTTCCAGCTGATGGACTACAACGTGACCAACACGTCGCTGATCCTGCTGGCGCTCTTCGAGGTCGGGGCCGTGGCGTGGGTGTACGGCACGGAGCGGCTCCGCCAGGACTACTTCACCATGACTAACAAGCGGCTCTCAAACTACTTCATCATCTGCATCAAGTTCCTGGCGCCGCTGCTGATCCTGGTGCGTGGTAAACGGACCGGGTTGGGGTGGGCGGGGTTGTCGTTGGCGGGGGGGGGGGGGGAGGAGAGAGGAGCGCAAGATTGATGCTTTGTCCTGCGAAGGGTATGAGCGAGGCATTTCTCTTTGCTCCATCTGCCATTTTAATTACTACCTCTTATTATTCCTGTCTAGCGTTTACTTCCTTACTTACCTTTCCGAATTGTGCGGCTTTTACACTTAATCACTTCATTTTATTTGAATCGGTTTCGCTCGGTGCTCATCCCAATCTGGCTGATATCTTCAGAGGACTGCAATGACACATCCAACTGTCGATAATCGTGGCCGTTGTCTCCAGCCAACTGGTGTCACTGCGGTTATTTCCGACCTGACGATACCTGACGTGACATTGTTTTATCTGACGACTTCCTGTGTCGTCTGAACACCACCGAGTCATTGCTGACAGCCGGTGGATACTGACGGAAACTATCCAGCCTTACTGCCCCGAGTCTGACCAGTGTTATCCGTGACCGCCGCTGCCCTTACCGCCGCCAACCCGTGCCCGCAGGCCATCTGGATATTCAGTCTGATTGACCACGAGCCGCTGACATACGGGCCGTACGACTACCCGTTGTGGGCGTACCGCCTCGGTTGGCTGCTGGTGGCGCTGCCCGTGCTGCCGATACCCGTCTGCGCCGCGCTCACCCTCTGGCGGGCGCCGGGCGACACTCTGACTGAGGTGAGGGCGCCACTGTCGCCGCGTGGCCTCCGTTGTGAAGTGGTAGTGCTATCATGGGACGTAGTTACCAGGGCAAAATAGATCATCGGGTATTCCAGTAAGGAAAAGACGTCCATTTGTTTTAGACGCGCTAGCTTTTTTCTTGATTAATATTTTCTCCCGTGCCCAGGAGTCGAGTTAAACCCAAGTCCAGTTCAGACAGGTGTGGAGCTCAATGAATGTATCGACAGCGACATCAAGCCGTCAACTGGAGATGCCGAGAAACCTACATGCACTGCGTGTGGTATGCCAATGGTGAACCTGCAGCTACGAACTCGCACCATCACGAACACTCAAGTCAAATGCAAGACAGTCAACTGTGCGAGGTTTGTCCATTATGGCTGCACAGACGCCGACAAACGGACACTATCGGTCGGATGGGCCTGCCCGAAATAAATAGGCGCTGCACGGCTGCCAGCTTCAACAACGGCACTGTCCCTTGTGCAAAGCCCCTTACCTCTGAACATCTAGAAACGACCGCCAACTCGGACACACTTATCGAACCGGAAACTGGTGGGAATACGGCTCGATCCAAACTGCAATCCAAACAACCGACTTCGCCTGTTAAAGAAGACGCTCCCAGACAGACCATCCATTGGATGCAGGAACAGACACCCGGTCCGTCATTTATGTCAGCAAACTTACTGGACGTGATGGAGGCCATAAGACTCAATCAGCTCAAGATAGACAAACTGGCGGACGACCTACATCAACTGAAGCAGGCGCTGCCTACGGTGCTAAGTCGAGATGTAAAGAGGTCTGGCCCCCCTCCGAACCGCGACCAGAATCCGCCAGACAGACTACCGCCGACCAGTCCCGACAGCACAAACAGCAGCAATCATCCCCGAAACCAGACAACAGGAAACTGGCAGAACTCTTCGCAACGCACACTTGCAAACACTTCCATCCAATCGAAGATCGTCATTTAAAAAAATCGCTGATTCCCGATACTACAAGAATACGGGATAGTTATTCAGATTATTTCCATTTAATACCGTCAAATACAACTTTCAAGGCAGCGCTGACGAAACACCTGAGTGTAGCAAAGCCCCCTCGGTATTACGGATTAGGCACAGTTAGGGGCAACCGCCTCCACGTAAAACTAAGATTAGGTATGTCATGTCTCCACGCACACCAGTACCAAATTCTAAAACTTTCAGCCCACAGTGCAGATGCGGACACTCATCGGAAAACACGAAGCACTTCCTATTGCATTGCATCCACCACCAGCAACATAGAACACGGATGATCAGCAACATAACACACATTATACGAAACGACTTCTCATCCCTTCCAACATCCATTCAGCTAGACACCTTTTCAGACAACATCCATTCAGCAAGCCATGCTTTTGCGCCGATCCTTTTGTTTTGTCGATCGAATGAACATCTGATTCGCGAGCTGCAAAACAATTAAATATATGATGATGATGATGATGTTGATGGTGGTGCTGGTGTCATTTAATATTCTTGTATGACAATATTTGTTGTTGTAGTATTCAGTATTTGCTGGTTGGTAGAATACAGCGCCGCTGCTGGTAGGGAGCAGAGCCTTATCATCCATCATATCCAATAGGTCTGCATATAGAGGGAAACTATCGAAAAAGCCTATCTTATGCTTCAAATGAAACAGGCCTGAAGAGCCTGCTAAGGCAACTGAAACAAGACCATCATACATGATAATGCATCTGCAATATGGAGTCGACCATTCAAGTTCAGCTTATACCGATGAATTGCGGTGTAGCCAGATCAATGTTGAAACACATCCTTGGCGTTTTTCTGTTTCACATGACTCTTGGAGACGCGCCACGGTGTCGGTAGCCAGAAAGATTGCAACTGCCATCCGTCCCTGTCTCACCCTGTCTATGTCTGTCTGTGTGAGCAGGAGATCCTGGACCAGGTATCTGTGTTGAACCTGGACACGGGTGAGCGGATCCCCCTGTCTGTCGCTGAAGAGAAACTGCCCGCCTGCATCAATCCCCTCTCGCTGCAGATCATGCGTATGACCTCAGAGTACATCAGGTACGTGGGTGACGTCAGAGGACATGTGTGACGTCACGGCGAGCATGATGTCAGAGTGAATGCTGTGTGGATGCTGTGATGACGAATATGGCGTTGTACAAGTCTATGAGACAATCACTGGGTTCATTTGTATTTTCTGGTCGGAGGCAGCGGCTGTTTTCTAGGGACGGACATTAATTGCCGTAGTTGTTGGTCATGGGAAGTTGTACGGCAGCATGCCTATCTATCTGGCATCGCTTACCAGGATATTATGGAAAGGATAACATACATAACATAAGTGTTAACCTTAAACATGTGGTCTTGAACTGAGATAGAAGAATTGTAGCTTAACTATAAAAAACATTATCCAAGGCTATTTTGTCTCGGAACTCTACCCAGACGCCTCTAGAGACGAGCCTTGCTTTGAATTGGCAGTTTTTGCCAGGTGACCGTTTTTTTGCCAGATGCACTGGGTCGTGGGTATCTGTAACGCCCTCTGACATTGACAACGCCCTCTGCCCATATCCGTAACCCCTCTGATCCCCTGGCAGCGGCGCCAACGGCCGAGCGTCCCGCCTAACCGCCCGGGCGGCCGGAGGCTGTCACCGCCGGCCGCTGAGCCCAGCCCGCTGTGGCAACATTAAACGGCTTGCTTCATACCAAACAGAAACTGCCTGATTTATCCAAGGATATAAACGTTATGTCAAAACCAGCGTCATATTTGTAGCTTCCAGATAAGAATGCCCATTACTGTGAAGTTTCAAGGAATATTTCAAGGTCGATACTTCCCTTCAATTATTACGTCACAACACATACGCAGAAGTTAATACTTGCCTAATTCCTCGCCAGTGTAAGGGGGGGGGGGGGGGGTAATCCCTCGGGTTTTCGGTAATAACTCGCGTAAAAAAACAGCGTATCGCGACGAAATTGTCTGTATCCTAGCATTGCAATATACATTTTACACATACCCTAAATATTTCGAAACCGTGACTCCCATGACCCGTTACCTGTGACCTTTTTCCCAAGGTCATGTCAAGCACAAATGGCGTTCCATGGCATCACGATGCTTATAAGTCGCGCGCTTCCCTATTTTTGATGTTCAGGAGTATACAAACATATATTACCATGTGACCTCCATTGTTCCCAATGAGGCCACGACCACCCAAAGGTCAACCGAGGTCACTGACCTCAGATGACCTAAGTTGACCTTTGACGTTTGACTAGGAATGAAGATCAACTGAGACCTGGACTGTATCAAAACGCATTCTACTGACCATAAACATTTTTGGTCTTTAGAGCGACGCTCTACCTTCATAAGAAATTATGTTATCGGTAAAAGCAGAATTCGGTGATTTCAGGTTATTGACCTGACCTCAGAGGTCACAAAATGACCTAGGGGCTAAAAAAGCGACTACCATAGGCTTCATCTCGTCAAAAGCAACAAGCTCGTCTTTACCGCGAAGCTCTTGCTCAATTAGGGGTGAATCGGCTGGGGGTGCATCAGTTCAACCCTGGTGAGGAGGTTAAAGCAAATATAATCTAGGGAATAGCCAACGTCCACTCGAAGGTGAAGTCACAGGCCATGCCAATGCCATACGCAACAGTTGGTTCTTAGCACGAAATAAAATATAATCAAGGGTACAACCAACGTCCACTCGAAGCTGAAAACACAAGGGAAATCGTTGCATTGTATTCCTATCATCCCATGTATAACTACGAGGCGTTTTGTTCAAGTTCTGAGCTCCCTGGGCGTCCATTCAGGGAGGCCGAGTCGGAGCCGGATAGCCCGCCGGGGCTACCGAGGCGGCGGCGGCGGCTCGGAGCCGGCTGTGTGTGTAACGTCAGCCTCAACATGTTTATCTGCACGTGCGGCCACGAGTCGTGGGTCGGCGGCACTCCACTGCCCGGCGGGTACCTCCCGCTGCCCCCGGCTGACACGTGAGAGGCACGGCTTAGCTGCCACTAACGATCACAGCGCGCCGACTAGGCCGCCTCAGGCACTGCAGGGCGGCGCTGCTCCATTGGATGAACGGGGCACTCGGGATTATGGACTCGTAGCTCGAATCTGGCTGCCGGCAACACTAATGCTATCAGTACACTGTTCTCTGGCTTGCTGGGTCGTCCTGGCTGCCTGGCCCGGTAAAGTTGGCTTGCTGGGAGACAGGCTATAGCCACGATAAAGGGTTTGCGCGTCTTGTTGTCTACTAATATGCTCTAGCGGAGGAACTTGGAGGAAGGGATGGATGGTTTGTGCTGTCCGAGTCGTCCTCTCGTGGCATGTTTATGGGCTTATTGATGAGGTGCGTGCTATTGTGCCGGTCATAATGTTGCATAAGCCCGCCCCAGTAGCTCAGTAGGGAGAGCGCTGGGCTTTGACCGCCCGATAGTGAGAGCCCGGGTTCGGGTCGCTTCAGCGCTCGTCATTTGCTCCTGACTGGGGTGACCTGCGGTCGGCGGCAGCGACCGCCCTCAAGTCAACGAGCGTTGCGGGCCGTGTCCGGCTATGTTGGGCACGTAAAACATTCGGTCTAAATTTTGCCGGTTACCCGGAATTTCCTGATCGGACGGTAGGGGTCAAGACCTGCGCAACAAGCTCTGCTTAGCGCGGGTACTAACCTCGCAAGTCCGTTCATTTTGGAAGGTTCGGACTAAATTTTATTTTAAAAAGTCGGTATCATACCGGCCGCATCGCAGGGATGGCATATGAGGGGTTTCAGGGAAACGAGATGTAAAGTATTATCCGTGTCTTGTTTAGAGTTGATAAAAAGCTAACAAGCGTTTAATGGCATCAACTATTTTCGTTAAGGGAGGTTTATATGCGAAGTATAAGTGTATCTGGGCCGTTACATGAATCATTATTTGGAATTTACGGGCAGAAATTCGGGTAAGGATAAGCGTGTAATACTCAAATTGCAGTCGGTACATCAAGACGAAATCAGCGTTACTTTCCATTTCCTCGTCTCGTTTGCGCTCAGCCGCTGCCACCGGCCAGATTATACATCATTTAAGTGCAAACACTGTAGAGCTGCATGGGGCAGTACTTAGAAATACGTGTGTGTGGTGCACGATACTTCCCATCCGTATGAATTTTAACTAAATACTGTGTAACAAGACAGACAGTATTTACTAACGGAGGGCCAAATATACGGCATAGCTGGGTGCATGTACTGTTCTGCATGTGTCTGAGATGCTCTCATTAGTTCTTTCATTGTGAATTGTATTATCTCGCAGCGTTGCAGCACGCCTGGGGCATTGCCTGCACTGTGAAACGTAGTCCCTATTTCCGCTGCTCACTGCTCTTCTGTATGTGCCGATGTCCTGCCCCTGTCGTCTGTGGGCTGTCCTGTCCTCCCCACTGCCTGTGTGTCGCCGACGGCAGACGGCAGACGGCAGACGGCAGACCCTGGCCTGTGTGTCCCAGCCGGCAGACGGCAGACGGCAGACGGCAGACGGCAGACCCTGGCTGACCTTATCTCCATCCCTTCCCGTCGGCGGTAACCGACTCTGTCGCGAGCCTCCTGCTGCTCCCACCCGTGTCTGACCTTGTCTCCATCCCTTCCCCGTCGGCGGTAACCGACTCTGTCGCGAGCCTCCTGCTGCTCCCACCCGTGTCTGACCTCACCCCTTCCCCCGTCTGTGGCCGGCAGTAACTCGAGTCTGGAGAAGGACGGCTCGGATGAGGACAAGAAGAGCCTGGTTATACCGCCGCCCGAGGAGCAGGTCGAGCACGGCGGCGTCAGAAAAAAAACGTGAGTTTTCGGTGCTGCCCGGCCGTTTCTACACCACACACAATCCATCCATTCGTCTGGTAAAACGCGCCAGCCTTTGCCCGTTTCTGTCATTGCTCACAAGATGCTGGAGATAATGGATTAATTGTAATGCGTTAGTGTGGACAGTGGAAATGCACTCATATACATCATGTATAATGGAGCATTCAGTGAAGCCTCTGTTGGAATTCACTCATTTCCTTGATGATGATGATGATGATGATGATTGATGATAGAGTTTTTGGGCGCACGGACCATTTGGTCATAATGGACCCATTATGACACTCCGTGCCGATGTTGGAAACTATCAATATTTTGAGAGACTACTCCCTAGCATTCTAAGACAGCTCCCACTCGTCCCTCTCATTCACATCATCATCGTCTCGCGCCAGCTACCCTCACCTCGTCGTACTGACATCGTTTGTCGTCACCCCTGGCGTCTCGTGAACCGCCATCACCTGACGCGCCCCCTGTCGGCCGCAGGGCGCAGCTGCGGCGGTTCCTGGGCCGCACGGTGAACAAGGCGCGCGACCGTGCCGAGGTGATCGCGCAGAAGATGTCTCACGTGCGCCACCGCGAGGACCGAGACGCGTTCGAGTCGATTGACGGCGTGGCCGACGCGCACACGGTGATCCGAGTGCCGGTGAGAGGGTAGACGCAGTCATGAACGGTCCTCCTGGGAAGGAACTCGTGGTAGAACTGGTTATCCGCCTGTGGGAGGGCGCTGAGTTGCCTCAATTATCAACCAAATTCTAATGTTACCTTCAGTCTGGGTGGTGTCTCGATGTAGATCAATGATGAGATGATTAGTTGTGTAATATTAAGTTGTCTGATGCACGTGCATTCACATTGAAGTGGTGGTATGGTTATTAGCATGTTCATGTGATTATTAGCATGTGCATGTGATTATTAGCATGCGACTGTGTTGTCCCCAGATGAAGGCGTCGAGCAGCCACAAGGGGCCGTACGAGTTCGACCAGCTGCTGTTCGTGCAGGACTTCAAGAGTGAGCACATCGGACCGGTGTGGTGTATGAAGTTCTCCGCCTGCGGCAGGTCAGTCCCCTTCTCAAATCTGCCACAACTCATTCGCTCAACCTCACAGGTCACGAGTAATTGTAAGTGGAAAGTCCACTAACTACACCGGAACCTGAACACTTGTTCTGGAACAGCACGGAACAAAATTATATATAATTCCGTATAGTGACACATAAGACACATTATCGCCTCGCATGCTTGCTTCCCTGTTGACTGCTAAAACGATATCGGCCTGTCTCCGCTCACCCGCTCACCCGCTCACCCGCTCTGGCCCGAATGACCGCTCTGTTACGGACAGGCTGCTGGCGACGGCCGGTCAGGACCACGTACTGCGTGTGTGGGTGCTGAAGTCGGCCTACCACTACTTCTGTGACATGCGCACCAAGTACTCGGCGGAGAAGGTGTCGCCGACGCCGTCACAGGTACGACGTCCGGTGGGCAGCTCACCAAGCTATATACGCGCCCTTAGTATAGCTGCACTCATTTAGGCTGTCCTTTTGTCCAGATCGCTGTCTGTAGCTGAGGTCTTGTTCAGTTAGGTCTCACCGTCCATGTGACTGCGTCTGTCGCCATCTGACCGTGTTGCCGTCCCCTGCCGCCAGGAGTCTCTGGTGTCGCAGCCCTCATCGGAGGAGCCTCTGGCCTCGGTAGACGCCACCTGTGAGGAGGAGGCCTACGCCCCCTTCATGTCGCGGCCGCTCTGCAAGTACACCGGCCACACGGCTGACCTGCTGGACATCAGCTGGTCAAAGGTAGGAACCGACAGACACACAACACACACGGCAGACCTGCTGGACATCAGCTGGCCAAAGGTAGGAACCGACTGACACACAACACACACGGCAGACCTGCTGGACATCAGCTGGCCAAAGGTAGGCCATTACAGACACACAACACACACGGCAGACCTGCTGGACATCAGCTGGCCAAAGGTAGGAACCGACAGACACACAACACACACGGCAGACCTGCTGGACATCAGCTGGCCAAAGGTAGGAACCGAC
>JARFNZ010069408.1:0-13455 GCA_031763405.1 Balanus nubilus
AGGGGGGGGGGGCAGGGGGCCATGGGCTCCCCTCCCCACACTTTTCGGCCAAAAATTTCGCTAAAATCTTCCATTTGTCTTCCAAGACAAAACTTAAAGCGGCAAGCGATTCACCAAGGCGAGGGGAGTCTAAATCTGAAAGGAAATTTATCATAGGTGGGTTAGTTTTCCCACAAGATGAGATCAAAGCTTCACTGCCCCCTCCCCCCTCCCCCCCCACCCACACACACTTTTCGTGGCGTTCCTACGCCTATACACAAGGCTATCGAATGTCGTTTTATTTTTTTAAATCGGCCTAGCAGTTTGGCCCCACTCCCATCGGGTGGTAGCGGTCGGAAATAGTCCATCGGGACGCGAGTCAAGGTTGATGTGTAATAACGCAAATAAATATCTACAATGTGTTTATTTCAACCCTCGCCAGTGTAGGGGGTAGACGCCATCCCCCGTTTTTTTTTTCTCGAGATTATATCGCATAAATATAGGCGGATTGCGACGACATTTTCGCTTCCTACTATTGATGAACTTTACACCTACCCTTAAAACTTTGAAGGCATGACCCAGATGACTTCCGATCTTTTTCTTAAGGTCATGTCAAGCGCAAATGGCGTTCCGTAGCAAATCGATACTTATAACTCGTGCATTGCTTGATTTGAGTTGAAGCTACGTGTTCATCTTGGCACCAATGTGTTCTGTCGCCTACCGCATCTCGCAAATACTGTGCATGAAACGACTCCCAGCGCTGACCTCTTTGGCGACCGATGCTCTTTTACAAAGTATGTGTCAATGTTTATCCGTAAAACAATGTAAAAGATTTTACTTTTACTTTTCGTGTCCATTTGGCCTTCTGACATTGTATGCTGTGATTATTTATTGTTTTTATTTCACTGTCTCCGTCTGTTACTGGGTTATTGTACCTGTTGACGGTACAAATAAATAAAAATACAATACAAATTTATTGTCAGTGCCCGTATTCACAACCGTATTCTACCACCACCAGAGGGTAAATACCCCGATGTAGAGTTTAACCCGTATTTACAATCAAATCAACTCGTACCTCAAGGTAACTTTCACTCCTACCTCGGGGTAGGGGTAGGGGTAATTGGTATTCGCAAACCAGTCCTACCCTCAGCTTGAGGCTGGCTCAGGGTAGAAGTTTAATGTACAAAAATATGTTTATAATTTCGTGTCAATAACTTTACATTACGAATGGCATCAGACACACTCAGGAAAGTGTATGTGATGCTGCCACTGTAATGCTTTAAAATGATTTCTGAAACATTAGGCCCGGTCCTCACTGAGTGAAAAGTAAACGTAACGTAAAGCAAACGTTAACACTCAATTACTTTATTGTACTTTAATGTTGCCGCAATCAACCAATTTTATCTTAACCCGCGCCGTACCGTGGGGAGGGGGGCTAAGACGCCCCTCCCCCAAAAGGATTTCCATCCATAGCGGCGCCGCCGTTTTTTTCATACGTGCACACGTGTTCATCAGGTCAGGTCAAGGACTCAACCTCAAAGAAGTTTGAAGTAGTGCTACTACCACAGTTTTTGATTGAGATCAGTTTCAAACTTTCGAAATTACATGAGGGTACCAGTACCTAAGTACCTAAATCTTGTATATCTTGGATTTTTTTTTATATCGGTGACCTAAGCACCAGGTCAATTTCGTGACCTCCCATTAAAAGTAAATGGGAAAAAATAAAATCCCTCCTTTTCAGAGGAAATCCATCAAAGCAGTCCCATTCTTTCAGCATCATGTCTCCTTAGGTCATCCTTGATGACCCACGTGCACATTGTGATACGACATCCAGATAAAGGTAAAATGGGGTCACCCGAGGTCACCAACACTTTTTTGCTAATACCTTTTGATATAGGTGAAATAGAAGCGCGAAAATGGCACCAATGTGTTCATCTTGTCAAGATGCATCGACTCATATGCAACATGACCCAACGTGACCTACTTGGGTCACAAAGTGACCTTGACCTGGGGTCAAATTGTAACCTTTTAAGGTCATCATGTATATGTTTCGATGCACCTTGACGAGAGAAACACGATGGTGTCAAAATAAATGTTATATCTTCAGTACCTAAAAAGATATTCGCGAACGATCGTTTTCCCAGAAAACAGCCATATTGACCTTTGATTAACTCTGGAGCCTAAACTATGACCTGAGGTCACATTTGACCTGGGGCCAAATGTGAGAACACGTTGACGAAAGAGTGTTACAAGAGCTTTCTACTGTTTTTTGTTTGCCTTCTTCCTAGCTAGCATAGTTCCCGAGATGATGGCGGAAATACCCCAAAAGTCTATATTTTAGAAATGTTGACCTTCGATGAACTCTGGCGGCCTCAAAATTAACCTGAGCGAAAAAAAAATAATCAAAGCAGTATTCGAAATGATTTTTGACGAGCCTTCGGACGCCGTTTGCCGCTTTTCTCTACGTTCCTTTTGCTCTGTGAGGACCGGGCCTAAGGCCTAAGACCGTGCCTAAGGCCCGGTACTCACTTAGCGAAAAGTAAACGTAACGTAAAGCAAACGTAAACACCATCTTGCTCCAACACATATATGACATCCATTAGCAATACTGAAAAAACACGAAACCTATATTCAATAGAAGTTTGAATGGTTGATGACTGTCAAATTTGTTGCAGAAGAAGTGAAGAGGATCGTCGAGAACCAACCAAAACTCGTCAGCACCGGAAAGACATTGTATTGCTGAGACGAAAATCAGAGACAGATTTTGTCATGCTAGCCTCGTGGAATTTTTTAATACGATATAAATTGGACATGATGCAACACATCTCCTCATTATCTTCAAGGATCACATATTGCTATTCCCGCGGCAACTTCTTTACACCCTCAGCCCCAGAGCGGAGGCTGTCTTGACAGCAGCGCACCACTCCGGGCCCAGCGGCCGGGTCCGTCACCACCAGTAACCATCGGTGCGGGCTGACTCGCCAGCACCGTTACCGGTCCGCCTCAGGCCACCTCCGTCGGCCATCAGCACCTGGTCAAACCTGGGCAAAAATTGTCATACAATGTACGGAATTGATGTCCGAACAGCTGTGCCATCTACGCGCCGCCGTTTTTTCGCCGCAGGCCAAAAAGCCCAGGGGGTCATTTTGACCCCCTCACCAAGGCGAAGGTTAATCACTCATCTTCGAATCAACCAGGCCGAAATAGCCTGTGAAAAAAACTTATTACACGAGAGCCGGCCAAAACTCGTTAGTACCGGAAAGGCAACCGTATTGTAGAGACGAAATCAAGGACAGTTTTATGCTAGTGTGGTGAATTTTCAGCACGATGCAAATGTAACATGATAATGCCGCCTCATATTTGTTTATCGAAGCTCAACTTCGTGGCTCGTGCGCAAGCATCACCATTTCCCTGCAGCAGACAAGCAGATCTATTCGCCCAAACTTCAAGAAGCGCAAGTTGTTCCAAATATTTGGAAATAATTCCGTTTTTTGATAAATCGATGCTTTGGGCTTTTTGAGAGTTTTTAACTAATTTTATTGAGTACGCTTTCAAGCTATTTTTACAACGCTTTTCGCGTTTTTTGACAAATCATCCTCCGTGTAGACGACACCATGCAATTAAAGTCGACATATCGGTTTTTGATGCTGAAAAAACTGAAAACATAAAAAAACGAAAAAACGAAAAAACGAAACCAAAAACCTCCGTCCGTTGTAGAGACAGTCCTTTAGTCCAGCCTGCAATGGCGTTTGATGACTTCATACCAAGGCTTGGTTAACCACGTCGGCTACCTTTGAAACGCATTAAAACGCATAGCGCATTGAAACGTATAACGAGTGAAAAGCATTACAAGATTTTGCACGGAAAAAATATCTCACCGCCTTCACCTGTTACTTATTGCACTATAGTTTGACCTCTCCATCGTGTTTGTCCACAGGATAAAAATTGCCGACGGTGACGGATAAACTGGTAGTTCCAGACGAAAACTTTTGTGATGATCTCAACAAAAAATAGTTTGTGACTTCCACCTCGGTGACGTTATTAGCTTCGTTTGGAGTGTGGAGCGTGACTGCGCTCTGGTAGACTAATTTCACGTTATAACAACGCTTACGAGAGGCAAAACATGTGCCAAGCGGCCTGCTATGTCGAGCAGCCGAACATACCGTTGCCTAATTATTAGTTCATGCAATGTGGTACTGTCCAGGTATGTTGTTGAACATTAAGTTTAAACAGCTGAATTATACTTGTGACAAGGCATTACAGCAAAACGGCTGTAATGCCGGGAAACGGTCCTGCTGTTGGGACAAGGAACCCAATGATGCCGCCAGAAAGGTACTGCCCAACAAGCTCTCCTTGGCGGAATTTGTTTTCCAGTCAAAACGCCACAACATAATTTATAATACTCATGTCATCAGACAGCATGTTATCATGGTCAAGGAAGCAGTAACCGGGGGGGGGGGGGAGAGGCGCAAAGCTGCCAGAAGAGGGTTTAAAAGCTGCCAGGAAAAAGGGGCGTCGTTCATTCCTGGCAGGAGTGACGAGCTGCCAGGAGAGGGGCGGCATGCAGTCTTGACAGGGGCGACTAGCTGCCAGGAGAGAAGCACCATACATTATCGACAGGGGCGACGAGCTACCGGGGGCGAGGCGCTACACAGTCCCGACAGGGGTGCCGAGCTGCCAGGAGAAGGACGCCATACAGTTCCGACAGAGCGCGAGCTGCTAGAAAATGGGCGCAGGGCTGCCAGGAGAGGGGTGCGAAGCTGCCAAGTATGGGAACGCCTTTCATTCCCGGCAGGGGCAACGAGCTCACAGGAGAGGGGCGCCATGCAGTCCCAACAGGACGCTGAGCTGCCGGAGAAGGGTGCTATACATTTCTGACAGGGGCGTCGAGCTGCCAGGAGAGGGGTGCCGAGGCGCCGGGTGATGACCGCAGCACGGCGCCTTGCGGCGCCTTGCGGCGGTCTGCCAGGAGGGGCGCAAGTGGCTCGGTGGGGGGCGGGGGGCGGCCTCCGCGGCCCCCTGGATCCGTCTCTGATTCAGACAAGATTTCCCTGTAGCGGAACCCAATGTCTGATTGTATTTGTCTTTTACTTGAAGCTAAAATGTTGCTCGGTGGCAGATCAATTGATATCGGCATGCACACTACACAGCAATAGCATCTCCCTGGCGCCGGATGCTGACCACAAATTTAGCTCCCAGCTCGTTGAAGTTTTTCTCGGAGCCATTGCATTCCGCAACTCGAGCAGCTGCCGTCCGTGCCGGATGGACCGAGGGGCTGACTCTCGGCGAACCACCTGCTTAAATAGAGCGCTGACGCAAACCGCAGGTGCCTCCCGAGAATGTTACATTCGTGTCGCTGGCTCACGTGCGTGACCGGAGTACAGATCGCGGCTCTATGGGCTCTTTATCACGTGTTGGGCGTGAGATCCTCGCACCTGAGGCACGCGGGTCCCCGCGTAAAAAGCGTCTCCTGAAGTTGGATTCTTTCGCTCCGAGCGGAACTGAATATCGTCCTTAAGAGTTTCCCGGAATTCCCGGAATTTCGTGTCTTATGGCATCTGGTGCCGGCGTTCTCTCAGATTGATAACCACACAATAACAGGGCGTCTACATCATACATGTCCCATCAGATGAGCGCGGTCAGATCGAGATCGCCCGTCCCCCGGGAGACGGGAGACGTCCGGGAGACGTCCGGGAGACGGGCAGTGGCTGTCACAGCACTAGCGATCCATCCCGGGACGCCCCGGGCCTGCCGACCCCGGCCGACCCCGGAGCGCCCCCCGGAGGCCTTGTGGCCGGCCCTGGACGCCGGCCGTGCCTGCCGACCCCGGCCGCCTGTCGACCCGGCCGCCCCTGAGAGGCAGGCCTCATCATCAGTCATCGGCCGGTGGCAAAGCCATCGATCACGAGACGGATGCCGCGTCCCGGCCGGCTTAAGACTGCCGGAGGCCACTCTGCCAGCGAACAGGCGGAGAGGAAACGGGGACTGAGGCCGAGTATCGCGGGAGAAGACAGAGGGTCTTCCGGGAGACAACAGTCGGAATCTGGCGTCAGGAGCAATGTAGATGCTGCCACTAGTCAGTCAAACAGCAGATGTAATTGGGGAGTCTCCCAAAGACGGACACCGACAGCAAGCCCAATCTCGACAATGGCATTGATTTTCGTTCAGGAACGAATGTATTAACACACGTATCGTAACTGACTGAGACACAAATGAACGAGGATGATTTCATTGCAGGATGACTGGCTGAAGGTGGTACGTGCTTTAATCCACGCACTACCGGGTGATTTATTTTCCCCTCACCCTCAAAATATTCGTCGATAGTGAAAAACGGGGGCGAGTAGAGCTATTAGGTCAGCAATTGCACACATTGTGTAAAAACACATTGTCACATTGTCAGGATCAATGTCATCTCAGGTCAGGCCACCAGTCCAGGTCATGTGACTCCATCTCCAAAAATGTTTGCGGGTGTGTGCAACCAATGATGGTTTTGAAACTTTCAGTATTAGTAAAGGTATCAGTACCTACAAATTGTGTGTCTCAGCTTTCTATATCGGCGACCTGAGGTCAGGTCATTTCGTGACACCCTATTACAAGTCAATGGAGATCTTTGAATGGCTTTTATCTGAGTGCAATCTTCAAACGATATTTTATCTAAGTGCAGTGATTGACCCATTCGCTTACTAAGGCGCAATGCAATTTACACCAGTGACAGTAAGAAAATATTTACCCGACTGCAGTGCAACGGTCTTAATAACGTTTGTCAGACAGAGTCAAATAAAGATCCGTTTATGAGGGTAAATGTGGCGGGTACACAATTCAGGGGCCAACTGCCGTCGTGTATCCGCCGTTGTCGGCTGCCCTGTCAGCAATACAATCCTGGGAAGGTTATTGTACAGTGCACCCCGGAACCTTTACGAGTCAGATTTGCGACATGGAACGTTCTCCCACAAACCAATGCTCAACTTCTGAGCTCATGGCATGGCGAAAGGGCCCTAAAAGAGCACCGATTGTAGCCCGGAATCTACAAAACATGAGCTATAAACCAGCTATCGTCGAGGCCTGGGTGACATCCCGGGGTGGTATCGTTTTCCTCGGAGTCGTTTTTATCGGCACCGCCATGTCGGCTGGGGCTCTCGTCGCGTTTCGACAGCTGTCGGCGGCGATGCGTCCATCTGGTTGGGGCTCTCGTCTCGTCGTCGCGGGTCGACAGCTGTCAGGGGCGATGTGTCCATCTGGCCGGGAAGGGGGGGGGGCTGCTCGGGGCCCATCTACCCGGCCGGAACACGCCGATATCACAGCACTTCTCCTCCGCAGCAGACGGTGAAATTATCGGCCAAGACACAGCTACAATACAGTCGCGAGCGAAGGTGACCTTTCCCAGTTCGGCGAGCTCCGGACGGCACTAGTTAAATGAGCTGTCTTCTTTTTTGCCCCAGTTCGCAGAAGAACCAAAAGTGTCACTTTGTGAATGCGCAGCTGTTGTATTATTCATCATATCAGATTTGATAATCGTCAGAAAAAGAGTAGCCTAAGCTGGTATATAATGGGAATACAACAGTAAATCAAGCGCGATATCACAGAGCCTAACATTGCACAGAGCAAGAATTCCGTAACATCCGTCGTAGTGTATGCTTATGGACACTAAGAACAGCAACATCTGGTAAAGTGTGTGCGCTATCACCGCTGAAGGCAATCCATCACTGTCGCAAGGCAGCTTTACAAACAGCGGAAGGGGCGATACTCAAATATGTTGGTAAAGTTAAGTATATAATGTGGGAGGAGTCGTGACAAGGCAACTTAAACAGCTGATCATAATTCCCCAACAAAGTCTTTAAGAACCTGTTCGTAAGACAGTGGTCGGCAGTCCTTCATAGGCCGTGCGTTGGCCGAAGTTTTATCAAAGGGACATAGCCTAGAATATCGAAATAGTATTCCGCAGCTGCTTCAGTCATTGAAATAACGGTCGAAAAACTGATTACTCTGCAGAGCAAGAGACGACTCAACTGAGCGGCTCAACTCAACTCAACTCAGTCGAGCGGCTATTGTTGCCGGTGAAACTGAAGCAGGCTTAGGAGAATTGTACTCAAACGGCCCGCTAGGGCACGAATGATGTCATTGTTTTGAGGAGAACGGTTGGCTGTTTGCCGCGCCGGCTAACGTCATTTGTTCTTATTACTGACAACAAACAACATCAGAAACACTCCGTAGCTGAATGAAGAGCCTCAGGGAGGAAATACTGATGGAGAAAAGGTGTTTTTCTGCAATCCAGCAGTAGAACATTTCCCATAACCTAATTACATTTGCTGCAATTTATGTAACTTTTTTAGAGACCTATGAATGGATTATTTTTTAGATTGTAGTCCATGCTAAGCGGAGCTAACTGCGTGGTTTGTGGCTTTACATTACGATCGGGCAATCCCAGGTATTTAGGAACATGCATGTGGTTTACGCATACAAAATGCGTAATAATTACGTATTTGCACGTCTCCCGACGACTACGGACGGTCCGTCCGGCTCACTGACTTCACCTGACCTTGTGCGCAACCGACTGCGAGTAATTCCTGCCAGAAGCAAATGGCGAGTGCCGAGGCAGTCCGCATCCACCCTGCCAGGGCGGGTTCTAGGGACGACTCGTGCGAAGTTCACACAGGGAGTGATGCCAGAAGGCAGCTGCATCCGTCGTTTTGCCAGACGTCGGCCGACAGATCAAAGTTGAATTTGGCTCGCCAAAGTTGACTTGCCTAACCTCCAACCTCAACTTCAACTTTGACCAGTCCTTTGGATGTCCGGCACAGTGGCGATGGTAGATGCCTTCTGGCGTCCGCTACCCACGATGTAAACTTCGCGTCAATATCTCGTTTTGACGGAAGTCATTCTCAATAGAGCTGTCGAACCGGCGCGGCGCGTCGGTCGGCAGACAAAGTTCACACTGCGCGGAGGTGCTGTCATCCGGCGATCCGGCAAAAGAGTAGCAGATCGACGGATCCGTCAGTGTTTTGACGTCCGCTAAGGCGCAGTATGAACTCCGCATCGCACTAAGCGACTCGAGCGACGCGAGCGACGCGAGCTACACCATACTGGCAGCTTGCGGTGGATGGCGTATGTGAAAAAAGTTCGTATCTAACTTTATATTTAATTTTTGCTTGTTTGGAAATTCTGTCCATCTGGGCTGCTGTTTCGCGACTGTCACGTCGCTCGCGTCGCCAACAAATCGTCCAGTGTGAACCGACCTTTGGACGCCAGTCCGGCGCTCGCCCGAGTGGATTTTACGGCCCGTCATATTTACCGATGAATGCAGTCCATGATGGTCTAATGCTCTTTACCTAAAACTTCGTAACTGATCTTTACACAGAATACAGACACACTATTTTCTTACCGCTTTAAGGACATGGCGGTAATGTTAACATTATCGCTGGTTATCTTACGATCACCTGGTGGTGCCGGTATGCTATACTGGTGCGGTTAAATCAGATTAAAATAATGGCTATGTATGTATAAACCGGTAAATTTGCAGGCAAATGTGCCTACAGCTACGTTTTTTTCTGGTACTTATTTTATTTTGGCTATAGGAAAACATCTTTTGTGAAATATTGAACCTCTAATCGAGTATCTTCAGAGACTGCAGTCAGGTAAGCCTCACTGGATCCGCCTCCGATCGTACCGTACCAGTTATGCGGGGTTTACACTGAAGGCGGCGGACGCCAAAGGGCATCTGCCATCAGTCACTTTATCGGATGTTCGAGCGACGGATCAAGGTTTATTTCACTTTGTCAAATTTGAATTCAATATTTAAATGTAAACTTCCCAACTTTAACTTTGATCCATCGTCCTGGTGCCCGGTAAAGCGACGATGACAGGTGCCTTTTGTCGTCCGCCGATCTCGGTGTGAACTCCGCTTTAGTGGCTGTTCAGCCCGTTGGCCGTCAATGGACGCCGAGCCGCCGACCGGGCCGCGACACACCGTCATGGCCGCTGTTACAGTCAGAGGTATCCACATGTCCGCTCGGCCAATCGGCTCGGACGACAGCGGCTTAAAGATGGGCAAGTGTAAAGCCGACAGGATTGCCACTTCATCTGAAAGAGAGAATTTGTTGGGACTTGGGAGTTAACGTTTGCCAGGTAAAAATAGTATCGGCAGAATAGCATAGCATGTAGTATGCCGAGATATGTCTGCTGTAATGTGGTGGACAAACCGTTTATGGAAAGACTATTTGATTTATTTAAGATGCGTTTGACACCGTGAATAAGTAGGTAGTTCGTTCGGGATAGTCGTTGTGATCCAGTATTGCGCACTTGAAGCCCCGCAGAAACGGCAACATTAACAACAACCAAACTCCAGGAAATGAATTAATTCACCGACAAGGACTAATCGAAATTCAGCAGCAAAACCTCCTAAGAATGCGGCACTTTACATACAACCATCAACAGCATGGAAAATATTGACAAACGATATAATAACCGTTTAGCCCAAAAGTGGCAGTCCATTAAAACTGACAGGACTGAAAATATTCAGGCACAACCATTGATCCGTGGCCAAGAGGAAAACCGCAGAAGATCGCGGATTTCAAAAAGGTGTCTGGTTCAGTGTCGAGACGCATTGTCTTCATAGTGGACAAGGGAGCAAGCAAGGCTGCTCAATTCGGACTTCAGAGAAACAGGTAGTTATTGAAGGTTCATTGCACAGTGCACGTTCAAGTGTGGATGTCTGTGGGCAAAACAATGAGGCAGCAGCATTGGAACTCTTTATCAGAGGAGGTAACGACTCCATCAACAGTTTGGCCAATGAGAAACAGCCAAGTGGCATTGTCGTCGAATTGTTCAACCATTCGATGTTATTATTTCTCATTTGTATTATCATTTCTCTTATTATTTCTCAGCCACTCGGGGATGATACAGTAAGATCTTGAGTACGAAAGCAGAACATCATTGCCGAGTTGAGACTGTTCTACGGTGAAGAAAAGATCAGGACATACATATGCTTTGCTATCACACCGTATTTCCTGGAGTCCGGTCGTCGCGTTGAGCAGCCCGGTAGGCAAGTCTGCTCCGGCAGCCGATCGTGCGATGCGAGGCCGCTTCGCGAGATCGTTTGATTCCAGTTCATGGGTAGAGCTCCACAGTGTGGTGATGACAACCTAATTTGCCGAATGATTTAACACTGTCCACCGTCCCCGCTGCGGTCGTTTGACCTCCAGCATATCTACCACCTCGCAGCCGCAATCGACGTCAGTCACGGTTATATAGAGCTATGCTCGTGGAATACCTGGCGGAAACGCCCCACTCCAAATCATTAGAACTTCACGACAGGCTAACTTTGCTGTGCAATTCAATGTTATATGAACTATATGGTATGAACCCACAATGATCCGCATACACAGTGGCGCTCTTCGACTCTCTCTCTCTCTCTCCTCGAGGCAGAATTATCGGCGAGAGTGTCGTGTTTGTCACCAGATCAGCGGAGCATCGGGCGCTGTTGAGCCCCATTATCACCGTTCGGAGCCGTTACAGAGACTGTAAACATATCATCCCGGCGGCGGCGGCGGTGGAGGAGCTGCAGCAGCTCAGCTTGTCGTCGCTCGGTTGCCCCGCGGCGGGCCGGGCGTGCCGCGCTAATGATGTTTGGCGACCCAATGAGATTCTCGCCTGGCGACTCAGACGATGTTATTCCAGGGTTCCCCGTTTCGTATGTGCTCGTGAACGGTCAATGAACAGTGTTCGTTTGTTTGTTCATTTGTTCGTTTACGAATTTCATGATCTAGATCATCTGTTCACGAGACATTGTTCATGACCGGCCCACGGACGTTCTCATGGGGTAACAGTGAGCGGTGATATGGGCGGATATAAGATTAACCTGTATGATTACGTCACATGACTTATGGTGGCACAGTACAGAGCACTATTTTATCTGATCATATCGCCGCTAATTTGTGTACAATATGTGTATTTCATATATCATTGAAATGATACGTAGCTGCTCTATAAGATAATGCTCCTGTTTGTTCACAATTTTGCAAATTTCGAATTTTAGAGGGTAAAATTTCGAAGATGAGGTGTCCATGAACAGTTCGTGAACTGTTCGTTGTTTACATATACAGTTACAGTTTACAAATACACATATGGCCCCCGCCCATAACCCATCCGGGCTAACCCGTGACCGGCCCTCGCACGAGTTGCAGGGTCGGTCGGCCGGCCGGTCGTCCGGGACGCCGGCATGCTTATTGCCGACGTTTCGGACGCTCGGCCGGTGGACAGGGGCACCGCCTCGCGAAACGCGTGTAACGCGAGGCGGTGCGGGCGGGGGCAGCGGCCCGTCTGGAGCACCGGGGCGGTATCCTCCAGCCCTCCCCGGTCGGGGAAGTAACCCACAGACCTCCCCGGAGCCGGGATGGTTTGCCGATGTTACTGGCACCGTCCCGGCTTGGCCAGACGGGCCGCACAGATAAGTGTCTAGTAGTGGGATAGTGATAGATAGTGTGCAGTGTGTGTGTGTATGTGTGTGTGTACTGTTCTGTTTGCAAATAAATGTACTTGATCTAATTTTTTTTTTTTAAACGCGTTTTTGAACAAATTGCAAATAAAACCGCCAAAAGACGGCAAAAACATTATCTATTACATGGTTATCACAGAATTTCAAAATATTTAGTTTTTGACCCAAAAATTAAAAAAAAATTGGGACAATTTCCATAAAATCCAAAATTTGTCCGAATATAAAAAACGGAATATGTCAGGGAAGCACCCCTAACCTATCAGCATGCCAGATTTCAAAGCAATATCTTTAGGTTTGCCACCCAGTTGACTACAAGAAGTAGGCCTTTGGATGACCGATGACGTTTTTAATTGTTTTTGGACATTTTTTTCTCACCCCCAACGGGCATTTCGCCCACTTACAGGATCCTTCTCTTCGTGATCGTGTTTACGAGGCCTTTCCCAAGGGCCTCACCGAGTCGGGCGAGACAGTGACGTGGGACGCCCGGTGGGACTCTAACCCACGCCAGTGCTGTCTCCGCACCGAAGTCCAGTGTTTTAACACTGGACTACCCCGGCCGTCCAGACGTTTTGACGTAGATACGCAAAAACAAATTACACCATTGGAATCCTGAGTCGAAAATATATCAGAAACACATGTATGATAGCAAAATAAAATTTCGAAATTTGACCTTTTTTGGTCTTCTTTGACCTAACCTGATCAAATGTCAAAAACATTGTTACCATTTAATTCTACGTCTGAAATCAACCATACAAAATGAGTCACACGATTTCCATATTACTTTTGCATATGGTGACCTTTCGTGACCTCGGCTTGACCTTGACCTGTACTTAATATGATATTTATACTCCAGCAGTACTTTCCCCTCTTAAAGGGAATGTAAGGGTTTTGAAAATGTCAGCTAAAAGTAGTATATGCATGAGTGGATATTAATGCTTAATATTTAAGATATATTCTATGAAAAAACTACCTAATTCTGTTTTATA
>JARFNZ010069630.1:0-13454 GCA_031763405.1 Balanus nubilus
ATATTTTCATAATCAGTGCATCGATGAGGCCTCGTGTACCAAATTTGAGCAAAATCGAAACACCCTGGTGTTCCACCTCTAAACTTGCAATGGTTGTAACTCGTAACTGACGAAAAAATCACCCTAAAGAGGTATATTTTGGTAATCAGCGCATCGTGGAGGCCCCGTATACCAACTTTGGGCCAAATCGTAACACCCCGCTGTTCGCCCGCCAAAAATTACATTGGTTGTTACTCGTAACAGATGAAAAATACTACCCTTAAGAGCTATAATTTCGCAATCAGTGCATCGAAGAGTTTTATATACCAAATATAAGAGAGTTTTGTATACCAAATTTGGGGCAAATAGGAAGACCGAAAATATCTGACTGGAACTTGCAATGGTTGTAACTCGTAACAGACGAAAAATACCACCCTGAAGAGGCATATTTTCGTAATCAACGCATCAAGGAAGCCCCGTTTACCAAATTTGGGCCAAATCGAAACACCCCGCTGTTCGACTGCTGAAACTTACAATGGTCGTAACTCGTAACTGACGAATAATACCACCCTAAAGAGTGATATGTTCGTAATCAGCGCATCGAGGAAGCCCCGTATACCAAATTTGGGCCAAATCCGACGACCAAAAATGTTTGTCTGGCAGTATTTTGTGTGATGATATCAGTGTGATATCTGACTGGGAAACGTGCTGCTGAATTGGCGGACATTCAACGCAAACTCATGTCCAGAAAAATATATGCTCCCTGGACCTAAACCCATCCCATTCACCGATGTCATCTGACCTTGAGATCGACATGTCTGTTTTTGTACACAAGTACTGTGTTTGTAGCCTCAGACTATTCATGGTGTCGGATTAATGGGAGCTGATATGAGCCATCCAGATGTTTTTAATATGACATTATTGTCGAATGCTTGACTGTTGCTTAATTTAGTGTTGACATCAAATAAATATAAAAATAGTTTTGAAATTCGTTAAACTTCCATGAATCCAACTGATTTATATGGACCGGATTGACATCTCTATCCCAAAAGCTTCTCATCCCTATTCTGGGATCAGGGATGGAAAGCTTTTTGGTTAGAGATGTGCCAGTCTTGTCCGAACAAACCACTAGTTGGTGGTTGTTAAATGGCTTTAAGCTATTGGTTTCCACAGGAATTAATGTTGGATATGTTTTTCACAGCTTTTCATTGGTTGATACTAGCTTCTGTAAAATTTGCATCTTCACTAGCCTCGGGTCTCACTAACATAAATTTGCATCTTCATTAGCCTCGGGTCTCACTAGCAGATTGTGTACGAGCACGTACTAAAACATAACAGATTGTGTACGAGCACGTACTAAAACACTTTGCTGCCACATCACAACTTTGCCTTCAAGTACCTGATTTATTCTTTCATCCCATCTTCAAATACAAAATTCGGTTTAAATTCCTATACCAATTTAAGGCAGACATGCGCCAACAGTTTTCAAATAATATGAACTTTTCGATGATGCTTACATCCCCAACGTGCAACTGTTCAATTGTCTAATTTAATATTTCATAATATGATGATGCCTTTGCATTTCAGAATACTGGAATTGGTCATTCTGGAGTGGACACATAGTATGCTTTAAAGTACTGCGTTGGAGCCAGACCTTAGGGTTTCTTAGTCAGGTAAGTCCCTTCACACAAAACATAACAATTATTCCGTCGAATTTACCCAATTCAACTTCCATCCGTCGAACTGCCGTCACGTAAAGTGAAGGTGATAGATGCGTTTCGGCGTCCGCCACCCCCCAGTGTGAACTCTGCATTATGATTGTTCAGTACGCTATTTGTGTCACGCCCAAGGGCGCGGCCGGCGGTGGTGGATTGACTAGTGACGTCATCCGCCCCACCCTGTGACGTCATCCGCCCCACCCTCCGCAGGTAGTCCGTGTTTTTGTGTGCCGGCCTCGAGAACACGTCCTCAAAGGCCGGGAGATGTTCCTAGAGCCGGCTCCCGGCAGCCGACTGTGCTGGGTTTCACATCCCACGTGTGGTGTTCGTGATCAGCCCGATGTTTGGTGAGGATGTCTAGCAGTGCTCGTTTCACCCGCTCCACCTTAGAGTTACACATTGGATGAAACGCTGTTGCTTCAGAACTCTGGATACCCAGCAGAGGGGTGACGTATGATTTCGCTGGTAAGGCATCCTCCTTGATCGCTGTAAACTCTTAACAGGACAACCGCATAGCGTGACACGACGCGCGACTACTGAGCCTGTCAGGGGCTAACAAGCATCACAAGACGTGATAACGTCTTGGTCAGGCACAGTCGTCATCGGTTCGTCGATATTCAACATCTTCGCCGACACTTCCAAGTCAAATATTATATTTACTGAAGATATTGATGGCCATAACTTGGTCTCGGTCATCACGGTCCTTTTTGTTGCAATTGCAATCGAAAGTGTTCTTCGGTTGCGCAGTTAATTCACATAACGCACAACAATGCTCTGAACATCGCGCCTCGAAGTCGTCGAGAACAGAAGACCGGGAAATTTGTGGTCGAAAAGTAAACAACAAAACATATTTTGTGAAATGATGGAACAGTTGCACTTAACATAGATAACAGGGACATATAATAGGAACGAATCACACACAATCCGAACATTTAAAAAACATTTTTGAAAACTACATGACGTCTTCCTGAACATTGTTTGGCCGTCTTATGCTAGTCGTATTATCGGTCACCGAGAATGCAGCCTCCAGCTCCTTATCATCGAATGTCTCAAAACTGAGCATGATTTTCTTCTTCTATCGATAGCTGAACATTGCGCAGGGAACGCCTTTCCCTTGAAGCCGGTAGACCACCTTTTTAATTTGCTTCCGCATTTTTTTTTTTAAAGATCAGCATCCTGTCTTGTATTGGCTTCTTCTAAACAACAAAGCGACATGCGCAACTGAAGAAAGCCTTCGTGATAGCTTCGTGAACATTGTTTGGTCGTTTTATACCAGGTGCATTGTCGGTCTCCGAGAATGCAGCCTCCAGTTCCTTATCATCGAATGTCTCGAAACTAAACGAGATCTACTTCTTTCGATAGCTCAGCATCGCACAGCGAACGCCGTTCCTTTGTAGGCATATACTGCTTACTTACTCGTTTGTGTATTTTGTCAACATGAGCATCCCGACGTACACCTCCGCAGTGGACCATCGCCCGTTGTATTATCAATTCGGCTATCAACTATGATATACTGTAATGAATACGAGACAACAGAGCACGACACAACATGGAGCTGAGGGGGAGGCTTCCATTGCACATCATTGGTACCGTCTTGTCTCTTTCTTGGCTGTGTATGTACATGTTGTTTTGTCGGTGTGGCGGGTGGTCTTATGCCAGTGGCGTTATCGGTTTCCGAAAATGTACCCTTATGTTCCTCATCCTCGAATATCTCAAAACTGTGCGTTACCTTCTTCTTTTGATATCTCAACATTGCACAGCGAACGCCTTTTCCTTGAAGGCGGTAGACCAGCTTTAATATTTCCTTACGTGTTTTGTCAATATTAGCTTGCCGCCTTTTATTGCCCACTTCTCGTAGGTGGATACGCAGGGCTGTGTCTCTGCGGTCTCTTTCTTCTTGGATATTTGGGCGCCGTATGACACCGTGTGTCGGCGCGCCCTAAAACCCCAATATCATCATCATCATCATCTTCTTGGATATTAGACTCACCACATATTTTAACACATTTTCTGCCGTCTTTTGACACGGAATGTCATGCTCAGGGCATGCCTCCTGACATGACTAACAGACCCCTGCGTTTTGTCTAAGTATATTGCCAAGAACAAACAGCAAAGTGACATGCACAACTGAAGAAAGCCTTCGTGATAGGTTCGTGAACATTGGTTGTTTTATACCAGTGGCATTATCGGTCTCCGAGAGTGCAGTCTCTAGTTCCTCATCCTGGAATATCTCAAAACTGAGCATAATCTTCTTTTTTCGATAGCTCAGCATTGCGCAGTGAACGTCTTTCCCTTGTAGGCGATAGACCGGCTATTTAGTTGCTTGCATGTTTTGTCGGTATCAACATATCGCCTTTTCTTGCCCACTTCTCGTAGATGGATACGTAGGGCAGTGCTTTTGACGGCCCCTTTCTTCCTGTCCTGACGGTGTGGCGGGTGGTTTGGGCCGGCGGTCCGGTCAGCAGCCCCTCTGTCCGACACCGTCGCTCCACTGCCGGCCTTCAGTCCTGCTCACCGTCACCATTGCTCCACACTGATCCCACTGTCGAACGACGGCCTCACCGTTATATATCCACTCATTCACTGGGACCTGACTGCCGGACGACGGCTCCCTTAGCTGGGTGGGGACGGAGTCTGTAAACAGAGCAGAGACACGTCTGATGTGACGTTACGCACAGACCGAGACAGAGGCAGCAGTAACACACATTTTCTTGCGTCCTTGGACGCACCGAGCATGCCTCCTCACTTCCACGGACAAACCTTGCTGTTTTGGCGAAGTAAATTGCCAATAATAAACAAAAAAGCGACACGCAGAACTGAAGGAAGCCTTTATGATAGCTTCGTGAACATTGTTTGGTCGTTTTTTACCACTTGCATTATCGGTCTCCGGGAATGTAGCATCCAGTTCCTCATCCTGGAATATCTCAAAACTGAGCATGATCTTCTTTCGGTAGCTCAGCATTGCACAGTGAACGCCTTTCCCTTGAAGGCGATAGACCAGCTATTAAGTTGTTTGCATGTTGACTGCCGGACGACGGCTCCCTCAGCTGGCTGTAGACCGAGTCGGATGACAGAGCAGAGACACGTCTAATTTAACGTCACACAAACTGGGACAGAGGCAGCAGTAGCACACATTTTCTTGCTGCCTTTGACACGCTCTGGGCATGCCTCCTCACCTCCACTAACAGACCTCTGCGTTTAGGCTAAGTATATTGCCAAGAATAAACAACAAAGTGACATGCACAACTGAAGAAGGCCTTCATGACAGCGTCCTGAACATTGTTTGGTCGTCTTATGCCAGTGACATTATCGGTCTCCGAGAATGCAGCCTCTAGTTCATTATCCTGGAATGTGTTTAAACTGAGCGTGCTATTCTTCTTTTGACAGCTCAACATTGTGCAGTGAACGTTTTTCCCTTCAAGACGTATACCTGTTTTGTATTTGCTTTTGTATTTTGTGAAGATCAGCATCCCGACCTACATATCCGATGTAAGTTGATCCAGTACAGAATTTGACCAGAGTCCTAGTAAACCCTTCAAAGGGGAACATAGAACACGCCCAGAGCGGCCCACAATTTCGCACGGTATCTCCCAAGTGCAGAAGTGTATGCACATTGTACGTCATGTTCTGTCGTCCATGCAGCTGCTCCACGCGAGACACAAACTCTTCCAGCTGTTTCTCTGCAAGGTTTACACTCGCCTCAGACACATTGGAGAGCAGTGTGAGTACTGCAGCTACCAGCAGAGACCAATGTTTGAATAGGTGAAGTGGAAGCCTGCCACTAAGGAGTGGCAGACTGTGGTACAGAAGCCAGTTTCTCTACTCTGTTGCTGTCCACCGGCTGGCTGTCGCACGAGGTAGCCGGAGAAGATCCGATGGTGGCCTGGTTTTCTCCAGCTGGGAGACGCTCTGCAGAGCGTCTCCCAGCTGACCGGCCATCATAAGTACCAGCAGTTCAGTCTGGAGGACCAGCTCCGCATCGGCTATAACCTGGTGCCGCACCTGATGGCCGCCTAGAAGGCACCCATCACCGTCACGCCCTGTCGGTGGCACCGACGACCGACACCGACAGAGCCAGCTTCTACCCAGACCTGCTGTGTAGAATGGGCGGCTGCACGGGCAGTTGCAGCGGCGAGCCGAGCAGTTATCTGCGAGTATAATAGCGAGTTATTATCTTATAATAACTCTGTGTACTAATTTCATAGAAATACAAATTACTACAAATTGTGCAATGAGTTCTTCCGCAATGTGTAGACAACGGGGCTCCGTAATCTGGGATAATTTATCGTTATGCGACAATAAACATGTGCTGTAAATGAACAGCATGGTACAAGTACACACGCCAATATTGTCAACTTTTCCCATATGAGAAAGAATGCAAAGATGCAATTTATTTTCCATGATTTCCTCTGAAATGAAGTGACACTCATCTCTCAAGAGCTCGGCACGGTCCTTGGTGTCAGCTGTTCATTCCCGGTCGCGTGGCTTTAGCACCTTCTCATACGTCTTGGCGTTTCCGATAAACGTCCCCAGCATGATGGCAGCATATGGCGCAAACCTCGTCAGCTTTGGCCGTACCTCGTCTCCCTTCGCGGCATCCAGGAGCTCATCGAGACCCTTCCCGGTGTGAGGTCTCCTGGATAGTTGACTCATCTTCTCTGTCGTCCTTTGAACCCACGCGATTCTGGATGATCCACGTGTGTCTTGGTCAGCAAGATTTAGAAGGTGCGATTCTTCCCATAAGCACACGACCGCTGGCCTGGTCTTGGTGGCGAAGTCTGCTGATCCCATGATTTTTTTCACAAGCATTTTTGCTTTTATTGTGTCGGCGGTTGCGTTTCAGGCGGCGGCGGCGGCGGCCTTCGCCGCCTCCTCCTTTACCGCCTTCTTCGCGGTTCCTTTTCCTTCGTGAACGATACCACCGACCACCATCGCCATTTCATGAACTTGAGATTGTAACGTGCCGTTTTGTAACGTGCCGGAGGAGGCGGCACGTTACAAAGCGTGCCGGCTGCGGTTGTCGATCAGTCGCGTGCCAAGGACCGTAGCGCCGCCTTCGCTGCCTCCTCCTTTGCCGCCTTCTTGTTTGTGCCTTTCCCTTCGTAAACGATTCCACCGACCACCACCGCCATTTCATGAACTTGAGATTGTAACGTGCCGCTTTGTCGAATCTGATCCCATAAAGCTTAGCAGCCGTTCAGGTACCTAGTGGCGTGAGTGACACCAGCCCGTCAGCAATGATGCTGCGGCATTCGCGAGATTGCGCCCGTGCTGCCCTTCACGATAGGCCCGCCGGTCACGAATGACCGCAACATGTCACCAGCAGGGGCTTCTGGCACTTCTGTGATGAGCGCTGCGATGTCGATGGTGCGATGATTCAGCGTGCCTTGTACGGTCACACATGGCTGGACCGCTATGTGTGCTTTCAGCATGTCCTGCAGTACACTACTGAAACATACCCCCGGCTCCGGCATCAAGGCCATCGAGTGATGAATCGAGCCCATGTTGAGGCCACCTTGATGCTGGATACAGCCAGAGGCTTCTTGAGAACGTAGTATTCTGTTTGCAGGACTCTCTGTTTAAGTATCCTGGCGTGTCTATTCCGGCTGGTACTCTCGTTGGCGAAGCGGCGCCTTACTTTTGTTTTCAGGAACCGGAACGCGTCGGGGAAAGTAGCGGTCTTCGCGGTGAAATCTGTTCCCACAGCATAGTCATATCTTAAACATTCGATTAGCTAAAGCTGAGCTTTGAATTGTTTCAGGATTTAAGTCCCCAGTGCAACGCTTAACAGTTCAAAACGCACTGGGACAAGCTCATTAGCTTGCTATGACATAATCAAACATCAAACGTACAGATGCGATCCAACAGGTGACAAAATACGCATCTTCACATGACCATCACTGGCGAACGCAGTCAGCCCATACATGCAAAACAAACATAAAGTATACGGTGACAATTCACAGCCAACCAGATGCGTGGCTGGACACTTCGTTATGTTTGGTACATAACTGTGTACAGATGTCAATCGGACAATATGCATACACAAGACAAGTCTGACGGGCTCATTTCGATATATCGATATTTTTTTAACATGTTGTGTTACCGAGTACATGGGTGACCATAGACACACAGTAATCACTGTGAAGTGACATAGTGTAATGGACATGGGTAAAATAATAACAAGTAATATTGCAAATAAATGTTGAGGCCCTTAAAAGCGGATGTCAAAAGATGTCACCCTTGTAGCCGACTATGTCACGTAAGGATATACCTCATACTGCTAACGGCTAACGTTTTAACAACGTGATGAGTAGGGCAAAAAGAAAGATAGCGGCAAAACAACCAATGAACATGTAGATACCAGTTTTGATGGTACTGCCGAGAGACTGAGTCGAAGAGATGAATGAATCAAATATACCGGAAGAATGTAGTAGAGCGATAGACTGAGCTGAACTAACGTTGCGTTGGGTCAAGCTAATGGTGGGATCATCCAAACAGAAAGAAAGGGGTTCGCAACTGCGCAGCTCGTTGTAATAAAGACAGAGACGTTCCTCGTGACAAGCGGAAGAGGTGATAAAATGAATTGTCACATCGGTGGAGAGGTGAACGGATCGAGTGGATAAAGAAATATCGATGAAGGAAACGGATGCAGAACCTGAGGAGCACAAGGATTGAGCTCGAAGGAAAATTTTGGCAGCCAACTGGCATGAATGGCATCCAGTGACTGAAGTGATGGATACTATCCGAGGACAAATTTTGGTGTGATGTACGGAGATGCGCATATTTTTGAAACGGCGATGAATTACAACAGGTGCGCTACGGAATAGGGTGGATTCCAGCGTACCGTCCGGGGCCAAGTAAAAGTGATGGTTGTGGACGGCGCGAGGAAGGACATTAGGTTTTTGTTGTTGGAGAATGTGAATATAACTCTGCGGGATGTGACAGTTTTTTTCCGAAGGATGTGACAGTTACTAATGGTTTCGTAGTTGTTGCAGTGGACCATAAGAGGGATAAAAATGAAGTTAGTAGACAAAGGATGAGAGGCTTGAATGTCACCAAGCTGTCCTGGGGTTGGTTGCGACCTAGTGGAAGCAGATTCGACATGGGTGTCTTTATGGTCATGAATGTTTTGAACTAAGAATGGAGAAGGTAAGGTGAATGGTTGATCAAATTAATTGGAGAATCTTTGGTTTGCTGGAGGAAACGATTTCAAGTTCATTCTTACGAGCAATGAAAGTGCCCGGAACGGAGAATGTGAATACGGGATTATTGTTGATCCACCGATTCACAGCAGTGATTCCGCTGATCGTTCCGTGAGTGAAGCCAATCAGCGCAGTAATACCGGTGCACATCCGCTTGATCCTCGTTGCACATGCAGATTCATTCCAGCTGATGCCATGGCAGAAATGATGCCCCATGAAGGTGTTGGTGAAAGAAAACACATTTGTACTTGCATGCATATGTATAGCGCTACATTGTATATAATTCAAATCATCGTATGTATCTATGTTAGTGGTGTGAAAGTGAATGAATCTGATACGTGGCTCACCCGATCTCAATAAAATACATGTTTGTTGCTTACCGTTTACCGTTCCGATACATATCACTGATATTTGTATCCATTATTTGAGTGTTAATCTTGGATTTATAGTAACACTTGAGATTCTTTTTTTTTCAGGTTTACGGAAACCGAGGGCGGAACGAGTGTATCATGCAGTTCCAAGGGGATGTTATCCATTGGTCAATATTTTTATTTTCTTTTTGTCTCATTCCCGTAGCATATGGTCAATATGACATATTATCAAAACGAAGACGAGTCTTGTTTTCATGGTACCTTCGACCTACCGCTCCTCTCTCTCTTCCGGACAACATCTGTTCTCCGACAGACTGTAATGACATTGAGGAATGGCACCTATGCTCAGAATGTTCTGTGGTCAGCTGGGTTACCTTCGCTCTACACCACAACAAATTGTATGACCCTTTCGCATCTCGTCTCAAAACCATTGAATCTCCCTGGGAACAACACTGCTTATGAATGCACTCGTTCGCAAGACGCCCACAGCAGACGGCCGTGCAACTGCCCACGGACTGATATTTGCGCGGGTGACGACGAATTCTGTCGCCGTCTCTCATGCAATGAAACAGCTCTCTGTTTCTGCCACACTAGAATCTTACGTATTGGCTCATACCTTTCGATTTCTCAGGACTTCGGCTTCGATGCACTTTTATTTGTTTCCTACAAGGCGTGCATCTTCAATGCACCACCTTCCAAATCCCGAACTACTCGTCATCTTCTCAGCATCGAGTCGGCCGCATTTTCTAACGATGACGCCAACATTCAGTTTCAAAATCCTGTATTCACGTTCTCCGTTCCGGGCACTTTCATTGCTCGTAAGGATGGACTTGAAATCGTTACTTCCATCAAACCAAAGATTCTCCAGTTCATTTTACCAACCGACTTTCGCTACTCGGAAGGATCCCTTACTTTTACTTTCATCACTTCTTCTGGCGCACTTCTCACTGGTGCTGTTCACGTTCCGAGCTCAACCTATTGTAGCCGTATCAACTGCATGTTTTGCATGGCTATGATCACCAATTTGTCATGCCTTCCGCCTATTCTTCAGTACATCATGTATTCTTTGCTTGCATTTCTCAGTGGACTAGCGCTCATTTACTTGCGTGCTGCTATTCGATCAATCGTTTCTCTTTGTCGCTTCATTGTTTGGATCGCCTTTGGAACTTATCAATGTATTCGATCTTGTTTACGTTTCTCACTTCGTCTTGGTGCTGTTACCGGCATCTTAACCCGTCAAAAACTCACCAAGACCGTCAAAACAATCTCGGAGTTTGCCAACCAACAACCACGTTTACCGCAACCTGTTGCAACTCCATCTTCGCAATTTTCGAAAGCCCCAATCAAGTACAGTATCGTTCTTCTTCTCATATTCTTACCGGTGATTTTGAGTTCTTCCGCCCACGACGAGTGTAATAGCATTAATGTCATTAGCTCCCGAATTTCAGAATGTGAAACCCTACCTTCCGGATCAAAAACTTGTGCTATTTCAGGACAAGCTCGAGTGACGCTAACCGCTATTGGTTCCTCAACCTGCATCTTTTTTACGGACGATAGTAGCCACAATGTCTACTTCGTCCGCATCGCCTTTACTAACCTTCGTTGTCAGTGGACTACCATACACCAATATTACACCTATCCTGTCTCAGTTCATATTTCTTCTGCATTGATATGCCCAAACTTTGACTATTGCAGTTGGGGTGTTCATTGTACCCCTGACCGCTCCCACTTTCCCGGCATCACAAAAGAAGCAAAGTCATGGCCAGGCCAACATGCCTGTATTTCGGTCTCAGCAAAATCTCGTTTTTGCGGAGTGATTCACTATGACCCATGTCTTCATTACCGATGGTATTTGATTCCCCAATACAATGCAACATACCGTGTTGATAAAATTACTGGACATACTTGTCGTCCTTCAGTTACAGTTTCGGAAGCCGTTCAAAATAAATTCGTGAATACCACCGTGGTTGATCAAATTGTCACTCAATCCGGAATTCAAATCAATGTTATTGGCACATTTGACCAACCCTTCACGTTACCTTCTCCATTCTTAGTTCAAAACATTCATGACCACAAAGACACCCATATCGAATCTGCTTCCCCTAGGTCGCAACCAACCCTAGGACAGCTTGGTGACATTCAAGCCTCTCATCCTTTGTCTACTAACTTCATTTTTAACCCTCTTATGGTCCACTGCAACAACTACGAAACCACTATTAACTGTCACATCCCGCAGAGTTATATTAACATTCTACAACAACAAAAACCTAATGTCCTTCCTCGTGCCGTCCACAACCATCACTTCTACTTGGCCCCGGACGGTACGCTGGAATCCACCCTACTCCGTAGCGCACCTGTTGTAATTCATCTCCGTTTCAAAAATATGCGCATCTCCGTACATCACACCAAAATTTGTCCTCGCATAGTATCAATCACTTCAGTCACTGGATGCCATTCATGCCAGTTGGCTGCCAAAATTATCCTTCGAGCTCAATCCTTGTGCTCCTCAGGTCCTGCATCCGTTTCCTTCAACGATATTCCTTTATCCACTCGGTCCGTTCACCTCTCCACCGACGTTTCCGACGTGACAATTCATTGTATCACCTCTTCCGCTTGTCACGAGGAACGTCTCTGTCTTTATTACAACGAGCTGCGCAGTTGCGAACCTCTTTCTTTCTGTTTGGATGATCCCACCATTAGCTTGACCCAACGCAACGTTAGTTCAGCTTAGTCTGTCACTCTACTACATTCTACACTCTGTCACTCTACTACATTCTTCCGGTATATTCAGTTCATTCATCTCTTCGACTCAGTCTCTCGGCAGTACCATCAAAACTGGTATCTACATGTTCATTGGTTGTTTGGCCACTATCTTTCTATTTGCCCTCCTCATCACGTTGTTAAAACGTTAGCCGTTAGCAGTATGAGGTATATCCTCACGTGACATAGTCGGCTACAAGGGTGACATATTTTGCCATCCGCTTTCAAGGGCTTCAACATTGAGTTGCAATATTACTTGTTATTCTTTTACCCATGTTCATTACCCTATGTCACTTCACAATGATTACTTTGTGTTTATGGTTACCCATGGTACTCGGTAACACAACATGTACAAACAATATCGATATATCGAAATGAGCCCGTCAGACTTGTCATATGTATGCACATTGTCTGATCGACATCTGTACACAGTTATGCACCAACATAACGAAATGTCCAGTCCACGGGTGGAGTTTCCTATACATTTTTTGCCCCACCAATATTTCGCTTTGCCCCATCAATATTTGTCAGATTTGAAGTTTTGTTTGGCTTTAAAATGATCATTGTCCATAAAAGCAACGCATTACTATCAAACGTGAAGTTTCACTGGCGTTAAAATTGTTATTTTTTTACTTAGCTGTGCAAAACTATCAGCCATCATGGCATTTTGCCCCACCAACTTTTCCCGAAAAGCTCCACCCATGGTCCAGGAACGCATCTGGTTGGCTGTGACTTGTCCCGTATACTTTATGCTCGTTGTGTATGTATGGGCTGACTGCATTCGCCAGTAATGGTCATGTGAAGATGCGTATTATGCCACATGTTAGATCGCATCTGTATGTTTGCTTGATGTTTGATTATGTTATGGATTGACTGCTTGATGTATGTTGTTTTATTTTGGCACACTATTTCGGCACTTATGGATTATATCTCTTTACGTTCAAAGCCCTTGCGTTCTGTTACCCACCGGAGTAGCTGCTATCTCCCTCCCAATTGACTCTGGAGTTCGCACCATCATGCTGCACGGTCTATAAACCGACTGCTCATGGTCCTGATGGTATTAGCTTGCCACGCCATCTGACCCATGTCAGTCGCTCCACACCTGGCACGCACACCATCTCGACGCACACTGCTGCAGCGGCGGCTCATCTCCGGTCGGCGGTACGCACTGCGCAGGAGCCTGGGCACACTGCCATCTCCTGGCCGTACCGTCTGGCCGTCCATCACCGCTGCTGCGCTGTCGGAACGCCATCAACTATCGCACCTCGCCGCCAGGTCATCGCTCTCGTCCGCACCATCCGTGTCTCGCCAGCCGCCATCAACATAACTGGTCTGTCACTCCCTGATCACCATGGCTGCCCGACTCGACATCAGATGGGGGGCGCAGACACCACCGTCCACCGTCACCGGTCTGGAACTCTACC
>JARFNZ010069741.1:0-13452 GCA_031763405.1 Balanus nubilus
CCAGGACTTCCTATGTGTGGATCACCCGGCGGTTTAACATTAGGTGTGACGTCACTGGGGATATGGTCCGAGCGGTGACCGACTCCGTCGTAACAGTGACGTCACGCTACGACTCCCCAGTGACGTCACGCTAGTGTTAAGAAAATGGAACATTAAATTGCCCAGATGATCCTACCTTACTTATACGGCCTTACATCGATTAACAATTTGGCCAGGCAAGTCAACAGCTCGACTGCTATAGCGAGTGTGTGCATTTTCATAACTGCATTTCTGTCTTCATCTTTGTGCTAGCAACATATATTGCTAAGAGGCAATCTGAAGTCAAATACCTTCCACGCCGTACATGCGATCATGCCATACATAAACAAACATCGTTGCACGACACATCCGCAAACCCGGAAAACGTACATACTCCAAAAAACACTGTCAGTCTGAGACACAGACAAACACGGACAAATGGAAACAGGCCACGCAGGTCGGCGCCGGAGCAGACGAAAAACCGTGGTGCAGGAACAAACAGCGGGAGATTTACTGCCATTGGCCGGGCTGGGGTCGATGGCTGGCGCGGCGTCGGTGTGGGCCGGGCGGCTTCATTAGGTGACCGGCCGGCGAGTCTGCCTCTCCTCACCACCGCGACGGACACGCGGAAATTAGCCGGCGTTAATGCGATAATGCCGTCACAGTGCGACGCTGCTTTCCGGGCGGCGCTACAGCAGGGGGAGTGAGTGAGCGGAGGGCGGTGTGGTGCCGAAGGATGGTCACTGGTCGGTGGGTCTCCGTCACCGCCCCGTGCTCGGATGGACCACTTTCGGCTGCCTCCAGACCACAATGACACGTGACGGAAGCTGCCATTAGGCGTCTTCTGGTCATTATTGTCATTAGAAAGGCGAATAAATCACTGGCGCATCCTGAAGGTTTGTCTGGTGAATGAAGACTTGATGTTGTCTTATTTTGTGTTCCCAAATGTCAAGAAAGTTGTTCATCTCGGCCTTTTGTACCGGTGATTCTGGGACCGTCCCAGCCTGGCGGGCTTGCCTTACTGGGGCGTGTTCCGGTTCGCCTGTCAACCTTTTTCACTTATTGCCTGATATGCATTCGGCCTTCAATGATTGAAGGGAATTGGGGTTGGAAACAGTTATGATGCTTATTGACGACAAGAACCATTTACCACGAGCACTAACACAATATGCAAACTTATGTTCCAGCCGCCAGATGGCACGAGTAGTAAGCGCCTGAAGTTATGCTGTGCCGCAAAGCTTAAAGTCGAGGACGTCATTCAGGCAGTCGAAGAGGTTGATGCTCGGAACCACCGTGCAAGGTGCCAGCTTAGGGGCGTACCTACATTCACTTCAATCGAAACATAATCTGATGAGGAAAATTATCCTTTATCCATGTCTATGCTCTTTCTTGAAAAGTTCGATAAAGTTAGGAAGAGGAAAACCGAAAAGCCGATATTCTCTTTTCTCACCTCCAAATATGTATGATGTCATATGCCGCAGATTTTAGACACATCTAAAACATTGCCAGACGGCAGGTCTGTCAATTTTCCAATAAGCCTAACTTCAGATACAATCCCTTAATCAATTTTAAGCCTTCAGGTGATATTTAGGAACGCCAAAACATGTCCTTTTCACTTCCATCTCCACCACTTCCACTACCATTTCGCCACTAGTCCCGCTGCCATTCACACTGACCACATTCGCCAGTAAACAATAACACACTCCGGTGCCGGTGCGTCTCGTCTGCGCCACAGGTGTCTCCTCTCTCAGCTCACAGTGGCGCCTCTGGTGGCAGATTTGGCAGCTCTAAAAAACGGTGCATTGGCACGCTCGGCACGCAGCAGGCGCTGTATTGCCAACACCAGCCAGCATGCGATACGATTACCTCTGACTGCACCAGCCTCGGTACTCAGCGATGCGGTCTCCCTGCCAGAACCTCAGACACCATACCTACACATCTCCAGAAGCCCAGACGCCATATCTTTTTATCTCCAGCACTGGCGAGGCCAGAATGGTGAACGGAGGATATGGAGGATTATTTGTAGGATATGGAGAGAACGGAAAAAAATGGGGGACCGGATAAAACGATAACCTCGCTTTCCCTGCATATATCATTAGACAAAATTGAAAGACAGAGTGAAATTTGGGGATCACCGAACGAGAAATAAAATGAGGTGTACTAGTCCCATCTGTGGAAAAACATTAAATAAGACGCAAGGGAAGTGATAAGATATTATTGCGATTATGTTTACTGGTTTTCAAAGGCAATTTATTCACCGGACAAGTACATCCCTAACGACAACAGCTGGCATCTCGGTGAGCATCGACGGATTTCCAGGCCCAAAATTTTTTGCTAGCATAATGCATATTTCTTACAGTAAATAGTTCCCAAGGGAAATAATTAGTGTGTCGGAATAAGCACTCGGGTTAATACTGCCGCAACATGATGCCTTTAGTTTAACTTAACCCTGTTTAGTTTAACTTAACCCTGTTCCCCTGTGGGCGGCCAGGAATGATGGGAACTGATTTTGGAGTTCAATGCGTAAACAATATGTGTATTTTAGCCGGGCGGAGTTAGGCACCCTTGTCTCAGCGCAAAGTCGACACGGGATTGACCCCTTTAAACCACTGCATGCCCGTTTGATTGTAGGCCACCCTGGCTGAAAAGTCGCGCAAAAGATCAAATATGTCTGTTTTAGAAAAACACTCGTAGTAACGATTCTTTCCACTGTTTAAATACATTCCAGTGTGTATAGGCGTAAAAAGTAGGACCGGCGGGAGGGACGAGCTTCCCACTTCTCAACCGAAATTTGTGTTGAAATGTTTTCATTGTCTTTAAAATTTGAGGCAGAATACGATGACCCGAGGCGAAAAGAGCTGAAAGGGACATTGTCATCTAAAATACAAAATTTGATATGTGGTAGAGCCAGTTTACCCTGTTAAACCGCTCCAGTCCGTCAACTTTACCCTCAATAGTCTGCAATTTTCATTCAAAGATCGATTTTTCGCACTAGTTTTAGTAAAACCGTAGGTTCTTTCCCTAACCTAACAGACTCTGGAATTACTGGAATCGCAACATCACTACATGGCATTTGAAGGAAAAATTTAACTAGGATTTTGGAGTGTACCATGAAAAGAATGTTATCATCGGGTTTCCTGTTGCAAGTTCTACTCTCATTTATTTTTTAGTCAAACACAGTCTTCTCTTTATCTTTCGAACATCATGAATCAACACGATTCGCAGGTGTTATGGCTAACTGAAGTACGCAATGCCCTTTACCGTGTCGTCGGATGCCGCCTGGCTTTTGTCCATCCTCCGTGGCGAATTTTAATATTGTGCTTGGCAGCGCAGGAAAAATGTAAACAAGTCGCATAGCAGAACGTGCCGCCAGGAACTTTTTATTTTGTTATTTAATATATTAAAATAAACTTAACTTTATTTGATGAACTTCAGTGTGCCAGATACCATGTAATATTTATGTTGGCTTTATTTTTAGCAAAATAAACAAACTGCGTAGCAGAGTACATTACAAATAACGTATGCAAAGCGGCATATTCGATGCAATAGTTATGGTGGCGGCCATCATGCCGAAGTAGTGCGGATCATAATCAGGAAATTCTTTTTAGCGTTGGAGATGAGTAAAAAATCATTTCCTCATATCTCCTGTTTGGTGATGTGGCTGCACGTTTGAGCCTTAAAATCAGTGACACAGAATTCGTCACGTTGATTTAAACAGTGTTTTACATTACCGCCAAAGGTGACAATGTCCCTTTAAATCTGCAAATAAAATATCATCGGGCGGTTAGGGGCGACTCACACTAGGTGACACACGCGACGCGAGCGACAGCCGCGCGACAGCTGCGCGACTGCCGCGCGATAGTCGCTTCTGTCGCGTGACAGCAGCGCGGCAATCGCGCGACTGCCGCGCAATTGGAGTGACAAACTCAGATTCAGCTGAACTTGGTCGCGCCTGTGAGGCCAATTTCATAAAAAGCTCGCAATTGTAGATGCTTGCAGGTTCAATCTACAGGAAAATCTGCAAACCTTATGAAAACTATTTCACAGAACCAGTGGCGTAGCCAGGATTTGGTGAGGATACCGCATTTTCTGGCGTAGGGGCATTTCCATTTGCTTGGCACCGTTTCAGATACGATCCTGCAGTTGATGTTGCGTAGAAGCAGCCGTCCGACGGCAGGGAACGCCAGCTTCAGGACATTGACGGGGACATCGTCCTCGATGACGCTGATCTTGTTTGGCATCTCGCTGATGACATGCTGGAGCTCGGAGAATGTGACTGGAACGAAGTTGAGGGCATCAGTGTGCACGCGAGGCTGCTGGATTTTCAGTGGATGACGGCCTGAAGCGGAGAAGTCTCGCATAACGGACGATTTTGTGTCAGTTCCCACCGACACAAAATAGTTGTTGAGCTCATCAGGTGATAGCCGGTCAGGTATCGTTTGTTGCTGCTTCTTGGGGGCGATGATGGGCTTCAGCTGCTGCCACATCCTGGATGGTTCCGCTTGCTGTATGCGATTACCGATATCATCACGCAGGTCTATTCGAATTGCTTGTTTCTCTTGCACGTTCAGCTGATGGTAACGCTCTGTATCGTTTGTGGCTTTTGCGATCACATTCACATTCTACGGTAGAGGCAGCATACTTTCCGGTAAGGCAGCACATTCTACAATAGGGGAGCACAGTCTCCAGTAGGGCAACATATTCTCCGGTAGGGCAGCATAATCTCCGGTAGGGGCAGCACATTCTCCGGTAAGGCAGCACACTCTTCGGTAGGGGCAACACATTCTCCGGTGGGGCATTACATTTTCTGGTGGGGCAGCTCATTTTCCGGTAGGGCAGCAAACTCTCCGGTAGGGCAGCAGCTACTCTCCGGTAGGGGCAGCGGTATTTGCGGTATAGTCGCTACGCCGTTGAATTCTAGTGGTGGAAGCAGGCTGGGGTAAAAGCGCTAACTTTTGTATTCCATACCTATGCTGGGGTAAACGGAATATCTCAGCAACTAGGGTTGTACTGGGGAAACGCAGGTATGGCTTCATTCTGAAAAATCTGCTCTACAATCCTGTGACCATAACTCCAAATGACCAATGTGAGTAGACACACTACCTTTAAGTAGGTCGAGATGTGCCTTAGAATACTGATATTGATCTATTATGAAAAATATCGGTTCTGGTTTATTTGAACTTTTGCCGTTTTTGCTATTTTTGCCACCATGGCTGCCAGCTGGATTAACTGGCTAAAACCAGTGACAAAAATGCTTGTTATCATCCTACTGCCAACCCTGTTGTCAAGGCCAGGAGCAGAACACCTGTCCTCTGGTTGGTCGACCCGGAACGGGTCGCATGCTCTGACCGCCCCGGGCGCAGGGAGCATTGTCAGGTCGGACGATTTTTTTCTTGTTTAAACGAAGGCCACCATTTTCGTGTGGAGGTGTTGCTGTATAGCTTTCAAATTTGGAAAATTATAAGTTGTTATGAACATTTTGATACTGGTCGGAAAAATAATTAGGTGCTTATATGGACGATGGCAGATTGGCAGATGCACAGCTTTGACAGGTGGTGCGAAGTCACGTGGCATTTAATGCTGATAAAGACGATGCGATTCATGTCATTTTTTGCTTCTTTATTGACAATACTATTATCATTTAGATATATTCGATTTGTAAACAATACCAAGTGTATTCGATAGGACAAACGCTTTCAAATGATACCAATATTGCTTAAATTTGTTGAGATACCGAAATCCATATACTGGCTGGGCAGAGGGGATCATGACGTATGACTCTTGTTGACCCCCAAGGAGTTTCCGTTTCAGCGCGAAATTTTGCGTACATGCTACCAACTAAATGGGCAAATTTTGTGAAAATTTCCAAAAAATCGAAACAGGCAAAAATTGCACAATTTTGAACTTTTTGCAAGGTCATTAGTGCAAATACAAAATTTTGACCTTAGGAAGTAAATTTGTATTACATAGTATTCTTTGACTCTTGCGCTCTCCAATGCTGTATAGCTTTGTCCCGATATCTTTTTTCATCCTGTAGCTAAAATGATAAACGTACTTCGATGTTCGACCTTGACCAGACTTTTCGCATACCTGTATTTCGTGATCCCGTGATCTGACGACAATACAAATTTCAAAATCGAAATCAGCGCTCAGGATAACCCTGTTTTTTAAAGCGAATTTGCGAATTTTAAAGCGAATTACAAATTTAAAGCGAAATCGAGGTCTACAAATTGAGAGGAAAAATTGAGGGGCTGGTCTACAAATTCACCCTTGCCTTGGTGATTTGTCCTGGAATTGCCCATCATTCTCTTTCCATGGTACTGTAAGTTGTATGTAACTGATTAGTTCATGTTTTATTTACGCCGCTTCTTGTGGTTTGTCGCGATGTCCGTGCGGCGGATGGCAGGTGCAGTGCCAAGTTTCTCTGGAAGCGCGCTCCGGCATCAGCGAAAGAGGCAGACGGTCCATTGGCCACTCTCTGGTCAGTCGGGCAGAAGCTTTGGACTAAGGACTTTCCGGCAACCTACGCTGTCCTTCGTCGTGATTGGCCGGAGTACCTCCAAAAGGCTGTGAATGAGCTAGAAGGTATGGTTTGAACTTGATTTGCTTGTTTATGGCATCTACCAGCCTGGGCAGTTGCCCTTTTGCTACTGTCTAGTTCCGTCAACGTCATTGCAAAAATGCGTAGTATGAACGAATGCTTCTTGTATAATGTCTACCAAAAGTCGATACAATTTGTTATATGCTGTTTAGAAGAATTGAGTAGCGGTGTACTCAATGCATCTCATGTATGACTGTATTATTGCTGTATGGCTGTATGACTGTATTGCATGAGTGCGAGGAGCGCACATGCCGGCCATCGTCCGCCGACGCTGCTCTGCTGACACCCCCTCTTGTCCCCCGCGTCCAACAGGTGTGATCCGTGAGCGAGTGCTGACTCTCATCTCCCGCGCTTACACCTCCATCACGCTGACAGACCTGGCGGCGTTCGCCGGCCTCCCCGCCGACCAGGTGGCAGGCATGGCCCGTGACCGGGGCTGGAGCGTGGACGGCACCGTGGTGGGCCCGAAACCCGCGCCACCCACAGTCCAGACTACTGCCAACTGCGAGAAGTCGCTGGCCGTGCTGACCCAGTATGTCACCTTCCTGGAGAACTGACACTAGCTCTTGAGGAGAAGTGCTGCTCGTTTTTAGATAACTAATGTGCCTGATTCAGTGAGGAAGGAACTGGCCGACGACTAGCGATAGTGGTCACAGCAACAGCAGCGCGATACCAAATTTGGGAAGACACCTTCGTCCACAAGATCGGCACTTGTTCTACACAGTTTCGGCGATTTGTGGATGTAGTGTGTTCGCGTCATTCATTTCGCCGAACCGTGCCGTCGACAGGTTGTGGACGTGCTCCACTGGACAGCGAGTGTTGGCAAGTGCAGAGCAGCGTGAACCCTGAACGTCTTGCTATCTAACGAGACAAATGCTCCCACACTGGAGATATGCCAACTGGAAGACGTGCTATGTGGTGCAGTGAGGTCCAGACGAGTCATCGTCCCCGTGACCGGGCTGTAAAGTGTCGTCTCGGACGGGTGGCAGTCGGTGCTGGATTTGAGTTAAAAGGCGAGCGTACTTTGATGGGCTCTCTTGTGATCGGGCTACCGATGTCGTGTTGTAAAACCCGTGTAGTGGCGGGCCGGTGTTGAACTGCTCGTAGGACATAAAGCGGTTGGAAAGGCGGTGCGCTTAGGCTCACGCGTAGTCAGGATTAGGCTACTGCTAAATGTCGAAACGTGCAGGCGGTAATCCGCTGTTGTAAACATTCGTCTTGTTTTGTGAAGTGGAAATGTGAAATGAGAAGTGTATTTTGAAGATGTTTTCTTTGTTTGAGATCTGTCGGATAACTTGCGTTCACTTAACTCCCTATAAAGAATACAGCATATTATTATTTAACAAGCCGTTTTCAAAAAGAAAAGTTTTGTTTCTGCATCTTAAACATTAAATATTTCACGTTTGATCTACGCGCAGTCCTGATCAGGCATTTCGGTATCGATAAATGATAGTTAATAGTTTATGCCGTCTATGTTGCTGGTGGTTTCATAAAACAGTTTTATTTTTACTACACCACATGTAGGTTGCATAATCAATACCACAAATCGCAGTGCGACATCTGCGTCTTAGAAGTTTTGAACATTCAGCAATGCATGACGGAAGTCGGAACGGAAGTTTTTGACGGAAGTCGGAGCGGAAGTTTTTGACGGAAGTCTTTTTGTGGCGGCATCGTTGAGCTGTTAAGTCTCGCCTGGCATGTGACGTGCGGCAAAGTACACTCAAATTATTTGCTTCAATGCACTCATTTCATATCGACTTCCTAGACGAAACGCTAAATCCGACACCATTGGACTGAATTCGTCTCCAAATAGCTATTGCGGCTGCTGCATGGTTTACCTTTGTCCCTCAGCATCTGCGACTGTGTCAACCCCGCCATCTTGACCACTCTAATCACTCTTCTTCCTGCACTGTTTGCCCCGTGATCCTGGAATCGCTTCTGAGCCGCTTCTCCAGTGCCTGATGCTTCACCGGTGCCATCTGTTTGTGCCTCTCTAGCAGCAGCTCCAGCACGTGCAACCTGAACATGGTGTCGTGGCAAAATCTGAGGTAATCCTGTTCTTCCTCCTCTGTGAGTCCGACGTAGTTCTGCTGGTACCAATGCTGACGGTCCTGCAGCGCCTCTGTCTCTTCCTCAAATTGTTTCTGCAGCCGGTTGGCCTTATCGACTAGCCGCTGTCGGAAGGCTTGCATGCACTCATCGCGTAGCTTGAAGCGACCGGGCGTGCTCATCTCGGACTCGGTTATGTTGAGCCTCGCCAAGAATGGTCCCAGCGGGTCCTTGTCCTTCTCTACGAGTCGCGTTGACTGCGCGGCGATGAACGCTTCGAGGTCTTTGCGGTCGGTGCGAATCTGCGGCACCAGGTCGCTGTCGAACAGCGCTTTCTCCAGGTCGAGTGCCGCCTCCTCTTGCGTACGTGCGTTCAGAAGCTCGACGATCTCATCCTCGGCTTCGCGCACAGCTGCCACGGCGCGTTCCTCGTCCTCCATCTGGACCTTCATCATGTAGTAGAGGTCCAGCATGCGCGGTGGCAGCTCATCGACATCAGCACTGTACCCGGAGGCGGCTGCTTCCTCGAGGATCGGCACCAGACGCGCCTTGTCGTCTGGGTGTGGCTTGGCGAACTCGCGTCGCTCTGCAGTCACGCGGCCTCTGCGTGCATGGAACACCACGCTGATCTTGGCGTCGGCCAGGTCGAACGTGCGCTCGCTGACGCCGTCGTCGCCGTCACCGCGCGGGTTGCGGTGCATGCGTTCTGTGATGCTGACAAGCGGCTTGCGCGTGGTGCCGGCTGGACCGAACTTCTTCTGAATGGCACCCACCTCGGTGACGCGCCGGTAGAGCTTGTCGTCGCGATCTTGGAAGTCCTCCTCAATGAGGCCGCCCTCGCGGACGGTACGCGCCACCAGACAGTCCGTGCGCGCCTTCGGGAAGTAACGCATCACCCGTCGGTCCTCCGGGTTGTGGCCGAGCACCGCATAGTGATGCTCCCGAAGAGCGTCGTCCCGACCTCGTTCAAACTTGTCCTCCATCCAGCCTGTCGCCGGTGTGATCTTGCGGTTAATCAGCCGGTCGGCTCGGTGCCGGTATTTCTCCGTCACCGTCTGCACGGTATCACAGCTGAAGTCGGAGTAGACGGTCAGTCTGCGCACGATGCCGTCCTTCATCGAGTGCGGCGAGAATTGCTGCAGTTTGGAACGGTAGAAGTGCATCACCTTGCGGCCACAAGGAAGTCGTTCGTCGTAGTGCTCTTTGGACACCTGAAGGCGCTCCACCCAGGAGAACGGCATCTCCATTAGCCGATCGGCGTCCAGCACCGCCTCCTCCAGGTCCGTCTCTAGCTCGTCCGGGTGCGGCGTGCGCATCGCGTCTCGGAGGAGTAGAAACTCCCAGTGCGCCGGGTTGAAGAGGTCGTACTCAAGGTCGCGCACGCCATTGATGCAGTACTGCAGGTTGATCCAGTAGTTGGTTTGGTTCCAGAGCGACTCGATGCCGAGGTAGTCGCCGCAGCGGATACCTTTCCCCATGCCTGTGCTCGGCTCGATGAAGAACGCCTCGGTGACGTCCCTCTCGCCGGGCAGTAACAGCACCCAGGCGTGCACGCGCATGCCAAACAGCGGATCGGGCGGCTCCTTCTCCCCCTCGTTCGTTTCGTCCAACTCCCGCTGCAGCTTCTCGCGTTCCAGCTTCCTCTCCGCTTCTCGCATCCGCTCCTCCATCATCTGCTCGTACTTGCTGACCAGCTCCTTCTGCGGCTTCAGCTGGTACTTGTTCTCAGTTGCTGCCTCTTCAGCAGATTCGCCCTCATCCTTATACATCATGTCGGGGCAGACGACGCGGGTCGTGTCGCTGAGACAGACGGCGCGAACCGCATACCCGGACACGACGTAGGCGCGGTATCCAGCGCCGGCCAGCAGCGAGCAGAGCACCGTGCCAATCTCGAAGCAGTTGGCCGTCTGGTATCGCAGCACGGTGGCCGGTGACATCATGCCCTCTGGCGTCTCGGTCGGCTGCTTCAGTGGGCGGTAGTCGAGATGGTCGGCCACGAAGCGGGCGCAGCCCTGCCAGTCGTAGCAGTCGATGTATGGTAGCAGCGATGGCCGGATAAAGGTGCTGGCGCACTTTGGCACACGACAGTCGTTGAAAGGGTTGAGGAAGGGCGGCTTGCGATCGGGATAAAGATGGGTGTACTGCGCGAGGAAACGCTGGGTTTGCTGGAAAAGTTTGGTCTCCTTTGGCGTGTCTGAGCTATAGCTTTCGGGGTAGTCGTCGCGGGAGAGTATGTGGATGTCAGACGCCCTCGGCGGCTTCTTGATGACCCCACTGGAGTCCACTTCAGTCAGCTGCGACTCAGACCCGTCATTCTGGCCTCGGGCCCGGTCACGGCCCTCGCGTCTCAGACGGTCTCGGATGCTCTCTTTTCTCGGCGAGTCGCGCTCGCCAGCTGCGGCTTCCTCCCCGTCGCCGAGCACATGATCTTCGTGCGGCTCCTGGCCAGCGTTGTCCGACACATCGCCTTCAGTATGCGGCGCCACACCATATTCGCCGTCTCCTGTTGGCAGCTCGTCATCCTCCGTGGGCCCTGCGGTTGCCAAGTCGGATGGCGGCTCATCCCTCCGTTCTTCAGCTGTTTCTTGTGAACGTTCACCACTCGATAGTTCTTGAGGTCCACCTGGGTTCTGTCCATCTTTGGGACCTTCGCTCATTTTCTTGTCTCGTTTTAGCTATGGGGGCCACATGAGAAGTCGGCCGCTTTATTCACCACCGTTTAGTGCGTGCTGGAGCTAGTTTCTTTGTTCTTCTATGTGTTATTGACATAAGGTTATTCAAGGTCACACATATCCGGTACCTTCCTGTCACATGTGTCGCGTTCTGTGTTGACCACCAAATTGGAACTTCGCCGCGTTTCCTGGGCACCGCCGGCTCTGCCGTGGCCTCTGAATCTGCAGAGTCGATGTGAATTTATTGATCAAACGGCACGTGGTGTCTGGCTAACGGGAACCGTGTGTTAGGTAGTTCCCCATTTTCTTCCATGAAACCTACTGACTGAATGAAATACCTATTACGGTGAATAAATGTATATGTAGGTATGGATCTTAGAGAGTGATACCGATCTTCCTCCGAAAATCTTTTTAGGTATGTCAATTCAACAATAAATACAGGACCCGCTGGCATCTCATGATATGTACCATCCCCTAGTGTCTGCAAATTCATCCCCACTGAACACCTACGTGCTATTGTTGGTGTTTAGATGCAATGCATATGTGCTTACTACGTTACTACTGTGCTGGTAATGTTTGTATTACCGCAGGTAATTTTGTATGCGATGTATGTTCTCATCATGCCAGTAGGGAAGACCGGGGTCACTTGGCTGCCTCCATGAGTAAACTTTCTGACCCTAAAAGATTGCATTTTAACGTTTCGAGCAGTTTTATTCATAACTGACAAAACTTGAAGTTTTATATAAAAAGGTAACTATTGCATCTGTGCGAAAATTCACATAGTGTATTATGTTTGGGCTCGGAGGCCTCGCCACCGGGGGGGGGGAGACACCTCAAATTGTATAATTCAGATTCTGGCTGTAATAACAGTGATATAATTGTAATATATGGTGCAAATGATTGCGTCTCCATAGTGTCTGAGTCTGTTTTGTTCATGTATCCAACAAAAAGCTTGGAAAATAGCCTGCGATCCACTTTGGATCCCTGGACCTCGGATTCTGGATCCCGAAGGATCTCGGGCTATTTTCACGGTGTTTTGATGCATCGATCAACGAAAAAAAAACTGAACTTCACCCGGAAAAAGGAAGCATGGAGCCATGGTTTGCAATGCATAGAAGTGCTAGGTATAGCGCATAGTCCGTCGTCACTATCCCCATTTAATCCTATTCCCTGTGGGCGCCCAGAAAACTGATTCCCTGCGAGAGGGATCAGTTTCAATTCTGTCCTCATTCATTTCATTCATTGTTTGTCCTCAGTTCATTCATTCTGTTCATTCTGTCATTCTGTCCCCCCAACAAAAAAAAAAGATATCGAGGTCTAACAGGCCGATGTTAATAAAACAAAAACCATTCAATGCGCTATGGTATGTATCTTCCTATGCAAGTAAACAAAGATCAGTTTTGGCCAAAAATAAGAGTCTGGGGGTCAAAAAGGCAAATATGTTGTATGTTTAAAGGCTAATGCAATTATGTTTTTCAGGCGGATTTTTTTAAACGGTTTGAGTTTCTAACATATATATAGTTTTTTAACATATCAAAGCCTAGCTTTGAGAAAATAAATCATAGGCGTGCTCAGGGATTTATGAAATGAAGAATTTCTGGGGATTATATTCGGGATTTTCTAGGGGTTTTTCATAAAATTTTGGGTTTGCTTGGCACGACATGATTTTATATCTTGCTTGAATTGCTATATTCCTGACATTATAGGTTAACTTTGATATTGCGCATAGTCGAATCCAGGTATGCAGGAAGGGGGCACGACCAGCCCGCACTAGTTAATATCGCCCCCCATTTTGTGTGCCTGAGTGGGTACGCCTTTGTCAAAAACATGTGCAATCGCTAGTATGTTGCATGTAGATTGCTAGGAAGGTGCATATTTGACGCGTTTATTATGCTGTATGACACCAAAGCAGCTAGCAGTCCCCAGGATTTCTTTAAAAACCGTTCAATCGTGACAGAGTGTCTCCCAAAAACGAGGGCCTGGCGCGGCCTCTGCCTTACCGAGTTTACTTGTGTTTTTAATAACACTTTTAATTCAATCATAGGAAAAGTCGTAAGGCTTTGAAACGCCTACTATGCGAAAAAAAACACTAGGGGGGGGGGGGGCCAAAAC
>JARFNZ010069852.1:0-13450 GCA_031763405.1 Balanus nubilus
AGGTCAAGGTCAGGTCAAGGTCAGGTCAAGGTCAGGTCAAGGTCAGGTCAAGGTCAGGTCAAGGTCAGGTCAAGGTCTGTTTTAACTGTTTTAACAGTTTTAACAGCTGGTGCGAAATCTGTTAGCGGCTATAACAATTTTTGGCTGTGGGTTAACCCTTTAGCAAAGTGATGTGTTGGAATGACGTAAGGAGTTCTTGTAACAAAGGGCAGTTGAAGCATTTCTTGTCAAAGGTGGCATCTTCTCGGAAAGGAACACTATTCAAACGAAACCGACGTGTTCATAACGAATATCGTTGAACAACTGATTTCTAGCAATACGAGTGTGAAAGCAATTTCTTTTCCTGACGTTTTAACAGCGATTGCTGTCATCTAGGAATGCGGCAATACATCGTTGTAAATGTTCGTTGTCAACAAAACCAAAAGTTCAAAGCCGGGTGCGAGGAACTGTTGTGAAATGTTACAACGAAAGCCGAGTTTATTTACGTCAATGGAATCTCGGTGACTTACCGTCTTCAGAAGCCAGCTTCCAAACCCGCATTCAGTTCGAATCGGTTTCAATTCAAGGTCTGGTTAGGAACATCCTATACCTGGGGCCATTATTATTAAAGGCAGGAAATGTACTCAGCTTTGGTTGAGGTGTCCCAAGAACAACACGGATGCGAATTCTTCTGCTTACAGCTGATATCATCGGGTGGTTTCCTGAAAATCGTTTGGTATCGCCATAGCCTGTCATTCTGCTCAGATACCCAAGTTCGATCGGTTGTTTTTCGGTTCGGGAGTACATGGCTCGGTTTTTCCGCCACTGTAGTTTGTTCCTATCGAGGAACGAGTTGGTCGCCAGATGTTGAGATCAATCTGTCCAATTAAGATTTTCCTCTATACTAAGTTTTTACATTTTTCAACTTCTGTAATTATATTTATTGGAACACATTATTTACCAAAATATGTCATCCTCAGTATTTAAGTGCATTTTGTCCATTTACCTAAGAGTATTTTCCTCTTACCAAGGTCTTACAAGTTATAATTTCGTGTTGGGTCGCTTATTTCTAAGTTCATTGTGACATTGTGTTTGGAGTAGTGGTGTCAATCGGTAACAAAAATTGTTCTATCGTAAAACATACCGAAGCCAAATTGGTATTTGGTCTTCCAGGTCATACTTTTCGGGGAGGTATTTTTCATATAATAATTTTCCAGATTTATTTTCATAATTTGTGTGTTGTATTGTTCTGTTCTGTGCTGTGCTGTGCTGTGCTGTGCTGTGCTGTGCTGTGCTGTGCTGTGCTGTGTTGTGTTGTGTTTTGCTGTGCTGTGCTGTGTGTTGTGTCGTGATGTGAAGTGATGCGTTGCTATATTTGATTCGCTGCTTATTGCATTGTTACGTTGTGTCGTTATGTTGTGTTGTATAGTGTTGTGTGTTGCATTGTTTACAGTGTATAGTTGTCACTTGTGTCATGTTGCGTTGTGCGGATGTGCGCACTGAGGGCCGCGGCCCGGCCCGGTCTGTCTGCTCTGGCGGCAGACTGGGGGGAGGCGGCCTGTGTATTGTGAGTTGTTGGCCGGTCTGATCAAGGTCAGCCGGGTGTGACTGTCGGCCCGGGAGCCGACCGGACTGGCGACGGCGCCGGACGCAGCGCTCAGTCACACAGAAATCAGCCTCAATCAGCACCAACACACAGCCGTGTTCGCAGACTCCACCGGGGCTAGCTGGGCTGTGGCCTGTGGAGCCGGCCTCTAGCCAGGCCACAGGGTCTCTTTGCGGGTCTCTTTGCGGGTCTCTAGCCAGGCCACAGGGTCTCTATGCGGGTCTCTAGCCAGGCCACGGGGTCTCTTTGCGGGTCTCTAGCCAGGCCACGGGGTCTCTATGCGGGTCTCTAGCCAGGCCACGGGGTCTCTGCGGGTCTCTAGCCAGGCCACGGGTCTCTATGCGGGTCTCTAGCCAGGCCACGGGACGTTGGGCGGATCTCTAGCCAGGCCACAGGGTCTCTATGCGGGTCTCTAGCCAGGCCACAGGGTCTCTGTGCGGGTCTCTAGCCAGGCCACAGAGTCTCTACGCGGGTGTCAGTCTGTCTGGAGCCGTTGGTGGTCCAGCGGCGGACGGTTTCTAAACACTGTCTTCTGTACAGAGGAGGACTGGCGGTATGTTTGGCTCCAAGGTTCAGTCGGGATGGTCTGCTGAGACTGTGCTGTCCGTTAGTTAGCCTCTGCTGTATACGGCGCCAAGGCGAGGGAAGGGATGTTGTGTATTCAGCAGTGCTTCTCGACACATGCTCGGCTACTGGGGATCTCACAGAGATTCTCAAGTTATATCTACCCAAGCTGTAAGGAAATATAATTTGCCACTTCATTTGTGTTTTATTCATTTTTGCCATATTGCTCGCAAGGCGTTGAGCTCAAATTTAATTTCGATTTATTTTGTTTTAATTTTGAATGTCATAATTTTTTTTAGTAAGAAATTGTCGCACATCGATATGGGCGAACGAAGTTTGTATGTTTAATTTTGCGAAGGAAGTGGTTGCGTGCTGCAACTGGTTAAATAGAGGTTAGGCCGATCACGCCGCTATTCGGTTGCAACTCATTCAGACATATGCTGAATGTGTATATCACACGCAAAGTTTCGTCATCCAAATATGCCCTTACGTGATAAATATTGGGCTGTGGTGAGCACACACCCGAGATTAACCTCGAACGTGCGAATATTTGCTGTAGTCACGTAAATATTGCCCAGCCACATTGTCATGAGGTAATCTCTAATCTGGGAAGCATGACTGTGGACTGACCAAAACAATGCAAAGCCTCGCCCTCCTCCTTTTTACGTTCTCGTTCGCCTGAGAACCCGAGATCGAACAGACGCTGCCACTCCGCCTGTCAGCCTTGAGAGGCAGCAGACACTGCCACTGCTCATGGCAGCTCTGGGAGCGGACATGGCTTTGCCTGCCAGCTCTGGGAGGCAGCAGACACTGCCACTGCTCATGGCAGCTCTGGGAGCGGACATGACTTTGCCTGCCAGCTCTGGGAGCGGACCTGGCTCCGCCTGCCAGCTCTGAGAGCTAGCCAAGCGGGCTGGGCGCACCTGTTCTGCAGGCGGGCTCGCTCTCGTCACGAACTGAATTCGTGCGGGTCTTGCTGGCGGCGCCGGCTCTGCCGTGCTGATGGCGCCGGCTTCGTCAGGCCGGTACTGCGCATCGGCATGGCATCCGGCTCTGCCCCGGCTCTACCTGGCTCGGCTCCGGCTCTGCCCGGCTCGGCTCCGGCCCGGCAGCGTACCGGCGCGGCGGCGTGCTGCGACGTGCTGTGGATGCCGTAGCGCCGGGCTACGGCCCGAAGGCTGCGGCATCTGACTGGGTCAGATGCCGCAACGTGTGTGATAAAAAGTGTGAATTTAACGTGTGATTTTTTTTCTTCACAACGTGTGTGATAAAAAGTGTGCTCTGTAATAACGTGGATGTTCAGTTTCATGCTGTCAAAAATAGTCTACGGAACGTATTCATTTATTCTTCGCAAGTCCTCCGTTATGCGGTACCTGGAAGCTTTCAAGGAAGCAACACCTTTAATGTACTGTTTTTCAAGCAGCTGTTGGTTGAATTCCAGCCGAGCCGCCGCGCTGTCCAGTCGGCCGTCATCGTGATCCGTCCGGCGGGGGCGGGGGCGGCCGGACTCGGAGGTCGCCGCCGCTGCCAGAGACCGGTTCCTGGGCGGCTCAGCGGCGGCGGCGGCGGCTCGGCTCGGCCCTCGCCTCCCGGCCGGCCGTGAAGCTCGTGCGGGCTGCGGGGGATGACGGCAGCCTGAAGGCCACCTCGGACCGCTTCCCGGCGCCCCTCCCGGCGCCCCTCCCGGCGCCCGGAAGCGGTACAGGGGGGGATGCAGGAGGCTGTGGAGTGTGGATGTGATCTTTTACACGGCCTTCGCTGCACGTGATTGGTCGCACTGTATTTCGTTTACGTGACTGCCAGAAAACGCTCCAAGTTGGAACCTACCTAGTCCTGATATCTAGGTGTGTAGCCGTGGCATGAATACTGAATAGTGATGTGGCATGTCCCATTGTGCCTTAGTTATTCGCCCTGGCGGTGGTCTTCACGGCGTCAGCTCCTCAGTGATGGGCGCAGTACGGGGTATTGTGGCCTGTGCGGAACCAGAGTGGAAAACTTGTTCCGCCCTCCCCTCCCGCCCCTCGGTCGAGTCGGGTGGCTATTGTTCTGGGCGGCACAGCTCTCTCACGCGTGGATCAAGGGGCGAGGGCCGCCCTCTGACGCCGAGATCTAGGGCGGCAATGGCCGGCTGCGGGAGGGGGGGGGGGACGGCTGGCCGGCAATCGTCGTGATCGATAGAGATGACAACTCCCCACCGACGGCCTCCAAACCCTCGTCTCCTTCCATTGGAGTTCGATGGACGTGGTATTAGATCGAGGCGTCGGACCGGTCCCATCCGGCCCTCCCGAAGGCGGTATGACGACACAGGCCACGCGTCTGAGCGGTCAGTACCCCCTGAAAATGGAGCTGTCGGGCGTCGCCCAGAAACCACCCTGCGATAATGGAATTGTGTAGCCGCCTAGTCGGCCGTCTAGCGGCCATGCTGCCACACGGCGGCTTCTCGACACTAAGCGGATTCTGCGGACGGGCTGGCGCGATTTCGTGGGAAGTGCCGGCCGTATCTGTGACCAGTCGGTTTCTGTGTACTGCGCTGCTGCTGCTGCTGCTGCTGCCGGTGCAGCCGGACTGTGGCCAAACAGGACGACGCGCCGGCCGCTCGTCCTCCACGGCTGCACGGAAAACCTCGGCTCAGTGCTCACCCAGGCACAAACACGCTGCTGTCACAACGATCGGTGCTTATTCGCCATGATAAAGCTCCCTCCAAACAACTCTCAGCAGCCCTGCTTACGCGACAACATTCGCAACGACATACACACATACGCGCGCGACACTGGCGATATTTGGCACTCACTCAGTACAACACTCGATATAGCGCGCCACGAGCGCAGTCTTGTCTCGCGCGCGACGCCACACCACAGCACGTAGCGCGAAGCGACGCGTCTCGGTTGGCGCTCCTCGGCGCGGCAGGGACAGTTCTGCGCCGTCTCACTCGCTGCTGTCTGTCTCCCCGTGACGTCACGGCGCCACTGAGATCCGTCTCAGATCGTCCACTCCCCGGCGGCGCGGCGCGCGGCTCCCCTCCGCCCTCTGGCCGCCCGCCGGCCCATCGGGGCCTGTTCTTGTCTGGCCCACTCACTCGGCCAGCCGCTGGCGCCGCCGTGAGGTCGCCCGGCCCTCGCCACTTGGCAGCCGCCGCAGCCGCCGCCGCGGCCAGCGTTGTTTGTTGCCACGCCGCTGAGTCAGTGCCCGAGGCTGCCGAGGTCGCAGAGGCGGCTCCAGGGTCGGCCTCGGGAGGAGCTACGTTTTTAAAGGCAGCTCTCCGGGATGCAGAGGCGGCTCCAGGGTCGTTCCTAGGAGGCCGCATACTCCGGGCACAGAGGCGGACCCAAGCTGCTCGACTCCCGGGCGGGCCACGTCCTTTGAAGACCGCTCTCCTGCGCGCGACTACAGCCGGCTGGTGTGCATGTGCTGCGTCTTGACGATGACGGTGGCGTGGCGCAGCCGACGCTGGTTCCGATCCACAGCTCCGTACCAGCCCCAGAGCACGGACATGATGACGAGGCCGATGATGCTGGCCACCAGCAGCCCGATGTAGGCATTGCGCTCTCGTTCCTGTCGCTCCTCTTCTGTGTGGAACGTCTGAATTCTGAGACGGTCCCAGATCGTCTCAATTGTCGTCTTTTCGACGCCCAGCTTCTCGGCGGCGGACGCGTCGACCAGCAGCCAGATGGAGATGCCGAGTAGCACCAGCAGCAGCAGGGTGGCCAGTGTGAAGATGAGGGCGCGCCAGATGAGCCAGAGCAGCTGGCCGCAGCGGCGCCGAGAGCCCGCCCCGAAGAGGAGCGCCAGGTCGCTGAGGACTCCGGCAGCGGCCACGCCGAACACCACCCAGTTGCAGATGTGCTGCGCGCTATCGTGCATCCCGTCCACCCAATTAAGCAGTTCTGCCGGCCACGTCTGCAGGTCCAGCTTGTCGTAGTCGACGGCCAGGCTGAGCGCGGCCCAGACGACGCCGGCCAGGTCGACCAGCAGCAGCAGCATCCCGACCAGGATGCTGCCCGTCCGCAGGCCGAAACAGCAGCAGCAGCGTGACATGTCGACTGGCTGCGGAGTCCGCTGCGCCCTCCGGTCCGCCCAGGGGTCCGCTCTCGGCGCCGGTCGCTCCGCTCAGACGTGCGCGAGGAGTCGCTGGCTGGCTGACGGTCCTAGTCGCGCCGCCCTGCTGGTGCCGGGACACGTCACTGGCCCGTCGGCTCTGGAACGTAAACAGAGTGGTCAACGGTCGGCAGAGCGGATAGAGACGGGCGGAGACGGGCGGAGACGGACGGAGACGGACGGAGACGGGCGGAGACGGACGGAGATAGACGGAGACGGGACAGAGCTCGACGCACGGCGCCGGTCTGGAGTGACGCACGGCGGCTGTAACGACTGAACTGGCACCAGTGTGATCCAGTTGGGACGGTCTGTTACATTCCCTCCCTCCCCCTCGCTCCCCCCCCCCCCCCTGGGATTTCACACGTTCCCTCCTCCTTTGGGCGGGGCTCCATGTATTTTTGAAGCACAGACCTGGGCTGCGGCGAGCGGGGCATGCTCATTGCTCATGCTCGGGTTAAAGGTGACAAATAGTTCAGAGCCGCCCCACCCCGCGCCTGCCCGGCGCCGCCTGAGCCCGCCGCTGAGCGTGGAAAGACGGGTTGTGCAAGAGTCCGTGACCTGCAGACTGAGACCGTGCTGGGCCGGCATTGAACAGTGTCGTTGCCGGCGGTGGTGGTGATGGTGGGGAGATACCGTCCGCCCTCGTCCTGACCTCCTTCCGTTCATGGTAACGATAGCCGGGGGACGTATGGCACAGGCGTCACAAAGGGGACTCCCGATATGCGACGGTATGCGGCTCAACACAGCTCTCCTCGCTCTGCAAGCTCAGCCAGCAACGCCTGAGTCCCGTCAGGGTTCCCAATGGAGCACTGTGTGAGGTTGAGGCCGCTGGGATACCAGGTAGAGCGGCTGTAGGTACTCACCAGTCTGCGTTCCACCGACGACGCCCGCGCCCCGCCACCGCCTCCGTCTGACTGCCGGCCGCCGGCGGCGGGCCGCGCCGCGCCGCTCGCTCATTGGTCGGCACCACGGCCACCTGGCGGCCAGCAACTACCGAAACGGCGGGATGTAGGCTGGATGTGGAGGAGCGAAGCTGCGACGTCGCTGTCTGGGGTATGCAAACCATCCTGTGCACTCAGGACAGCGTGGGCTTCAACTTACTCCAAGTTGCTTTCAGATCGCCAAGTTGCTTCCATATCGCCCAAACGTTCCTCCAATCTCCTTCAACTACCTCCGGAAATCGAAGAAGCGTCAGAAGAAGGAGATCGAGATGCCTTGATAGCGCGGCTCATACTTTTGTTTATTTCAACAAACCTGGGCGTAAACAGCTGATACCTCCTCCAACCTCCTCCGATCGTTCCCCGAAGATTTCCACACGGTTGCTGTAACCTGCTCTATGCTGCTCCAACCTGTTCTAACCTCCTCCAATTTCCTCCCGGGAGGCGCCACCGGAACAGACCCATAGAGGGATGTGGGGAGCGCTGGGGATCTGCAAACTCGGGCCAGAAACCCGATAAGCGGCTTCTGGACGCCGGAGCAGACTTGTTGGTCAGTTGTTATCACTGGCACTGCGCAGTTGTTATTCCCCGTTGGTGCTGACCCGCCGCCCAGAGGTCGTTAGCTAGTTCAGCCAATCGGACTCAATTAGCCCAACTGAGCCTAAACTGAGCTCTTGTGATAGAAGCTCATCACCAGGGCGCCATCACCAGGGCGCCTGCACGCCACATTAACTGAAAAGTGCCCAGCGCTTACGAAACACACAGCGCATTAATCAAACTGCATCACACTAATCAAACTACTTCTCACTAATCAAATTGTGCCGGTGTCGTCTGCTGACCTGACCTCACCGCGTCTGAGGCTGAGCTCCTCCTGGGCTGTCGTTCTGCCGTGAGCCGGGCTGGGCTTAGCTGTGCCGGGCTGGGCTTAGCTGAGCCGGGCTGGGTGTAGTTGTGCCGAGTCTGCTGGTCTTCTGTGCTCTTCTTCCCGCCTGTTCTGCCCGCTGACCCCTGTCCTCCGCCTGTGATTCCAGGGTGCTGATGAAGTCGGCCAAGCTGGAGTGGGCGCTGGACGAGCTGCCGGCCGCCCTGCGGCTGCTCGAGGACGGCGTCAAGGCCTTCCCCGATTTCGCCAAGCTGTGGATGATACGCGGCCAGATCCTGGAGAGCCTCAGCAGAGACGCTGAGGCCAAGGAGGTGTACGGACAGGGGGTCAGTAAATCAGAACACCTCTCCAGCCCGTTCTGTTTTTGAAGAGTATTGAAACTAACTGCGCTGAATAAAACATGTTCTTGTTTTGCACTGTCTGAACTCTCATGAGACCACCAGAGAGGCCTGTGTGTAAGCTCATCAGGTCGTGTATATGCTGTATATTATTCAGGTCCTGTGTAATGTATTCCTAACATATGTGCGTCTGTGTGTACGTGTCGTCGACAGGTGAAGCAGTGTCCGCTGGCGGTGCCCATGTGGCGGCTGCTGGCCCGGCTGGAGGAGCGCACCGGCCTCCAGATCCGAGCCCGCTCTGTGCTGGAGAAGGCCCGGCTGCGCAACCCGCAGACCGCCGAGCTCTGGCTGGAGGCTGTCCGCGTGGAGAGCCGCGCCGGGCTGACGGACATCGCCGCCGGCCTCATGGCGCGCGCCCTCCAGGAGTGTCCCAACTCGGGCCTCCTCTGGGCAGAGGCCATCTTCATGGCAGAGCGCACCCGGCGCAAGACCACCTCTGTCGATGCGCTGAAGAAGTGTGAACATGACGCGCATGTGCTGCTGGCCGTGTCAAAGTGAGTAGCGGTGAAGAACTGGGTTGGGTCGTGTGAATGGGTTGGGTCCTGTCACGTTTGTAGTAATGGTATAATTGTTATTTGTCTTTCAAAGCGTCGACGTAGTTATAAGTACGTACTTGTTGGTATGCAGTGAGTTATATTGCCAAGTTTTGGAGCCATGTATCTGTCCCAGCAGCGCAATCGGCCTGTATCGTGACAGTAGTGTGGTACGAGGTGTGGCGCTTGGGTCGCGCTAGGTATCAGGTCAGCGCCATCTATATCTTGTATTACGCTTCCTGTTGCACACTACCTTCTCTCTGTGGTGTCATTCATACCTTCGTGTGGTGTCATGCCATCGTACCTGGGCGAAGACATGTCATCGTATCACTAGCGGCCCTTTTATCTGTATTGTTATAGCAGATAAGTCACTAGCGAAATGTTTTCTTCGGAATGTTTTCTTTCGTTTTTCTCTCAGAAGATTGAATGGTTATTAGTTCAAAATTCAAAATAATGATAAGTTTAGATCGTTCTGACCATCAGGCTTGCCTGACCTAACCTGGCCTTATTTGCCGCACCCTTGCTACCGGGCCTCACCTGTTCCGTCGCCACTGACCTGACCTCGCTCCACTGACCCGCCCTGACCCCTGACCCGACAGGCTGTTCTGGGCCGAGAGGAAGCTGCAGAAGACGCGTGACTGGTTCAACCGCACCCTAAAGATGGAGCCGGACCTGGGCGACGCCTGGGCGTGCTACCTCAAGTTCGAGCAGCAGCACGGCTCGGAGGAGGAGCAGCGGCAGGTGGTGCAGCGGTGTGTAGCAGCTGAGCCGCGACACGGCCCCGCCTGGTGCCAGGTCAGCAAGGACGTGAAGAACTGGCGGCTCAAGACGGAACAGATCCTCCGGCTGGCCGCCAAACAGATGGCCGTGCCCGTCTGAGCGGTACTAGTGGGGAGGGGAGGGGTGTCCCGGGGAGGGAGGGAGGGGGTGTCCCGGGGAGGGAGGGGGTAGGTGTGAAACAGTGCGGCGTCCTGGACAGGGAGGGGGGGGGAGGTTGTCAGAGACCCGGGGAGGGGGAGGATGTGAGGTGTCTTGAGAATGTCTGTCTTTGGACATCAGACAGTCCGGCCGCCTGTAGTGTGCGTGGATCGGTGTCCCGGCGACTGTTTGATACCGTGTATCCTCGCGTGCGCGGGGCTATTTTCAACTGCCGATTTTCGTCTGGGCGGTCCAGGACTTCAGTCAGCCGCATCTCAGTGCCTGTGTATTCTATGGACATCTGTGTATGTCTGCACATTTGTATGTGTGGACTATGGGTGCCAGTGCGTGTGTGTGAGGCTGAGAGGGGTGCGGCTGCCGGCCTGAGTCGCTGAGGGAGCGTGTTTGTCAGCTACAGCTCCCGGGAGAGTGGCTGCCGGTGCCCAGTGCCCAGTGACTGGGAGTGTGTGTCTACCGCAGTCAGTGGCTAGGCACGGCAGCCGCTGTGGGATGTGTCCCAGTGCTGTCCCAGTGGCGGCAGGGACCGTGTGACTTCTCGGCCGTGCAGAGACGCAGCAGGACCGGATCTCGTCAGAGCTAGCTGGCTATGTCGGTCACCAGTGGCAGGAGACGGCGGGGGACGCGGCACATGGAGTACCTACAAAGGAGCGCCGCTGTTTTGTGTTGATGAGGATGGAGTCGTGGTTGAGTGGCTGCCTGACATACAGTACCACTTGTTCTCTTTGAATGTGATTCGAACTACGGTCAGCGAAGTAGATGGTTCGGCGACACTGGCGCCGCCTAACGGCTGCCGACCGGAGCAGACCTGCTGAACAATGCCATTCGGAGGTTCAACAAAAACCACAGACAGGTGGTGCCAAACCGTATTCGGTTTCAAACAATTGCCGTCTCGTGTTACAAAAAAAGACGACTGACTGTTAGGTGCAGGTGAGAAATATTCGTAGTGTGAAGGTGCACGATACAGAAGATCCACACGAGCGGATCCGGAGAGGTGGGCACGGGGCTACGGCCCCCCTCCTTCAACCGCTTTAAGTCGGCACAAAATCGACACATTTCTGGATGTAGAGAAGACTTAACTTTTGTTAAGGAAAATGCGTTTAATGTGAAATACCGATGCATAAGTTATTAAAATCCAATGAGCTTTCATAATTCTGTGAAACTTGGGATTTGCCCTCTCCCTTTCCAAGCGCCCAATGTTGCCGTTCTGGATCCGTCAGTGCACAGTTCTGTCTCGACACGCTGCATTATTAGGGCGGATGAGAGTGTCCTGTTCTGGCATAGATACATGGTAATTGCGAATAAGGAGAATGGCCACTGCTTTATAAGGGGAAAGATTGAATAGCAACACGCAGTTTTGTGACACCATTCTGCTGTATTATGGCTCGGAAAGTCAAACTTGCTTTTTTAACTTACTTGCACCCACGACCCGCTGTCATTTTTTATTTTCCACGAACTGCTAATGGGTGTTTGAACACATCCCTCCCACCCCACCCCACCCCCTCGGTCTCGGCTCCTATGGACGTAGAGAAAAATAAAAGTTCGGAAACTCGTCCAAAACAATTATGAAGCTATTTCCGTTATTTTTTTACTCGGGTCAATGTTGGAATTACCCACTGGCGGACCCAGGGGGAGGGTCATAGGGGCAAATGCCCCCCTCCCCCCAAACAAACAAAAACGCCTGAAATCGACGAAAATTTGCACATTTCCCGCTCTGGAAGGAAATCTAAGCAACTCTGATTAAGCAGTTTGTTTCAAAACGTCTAGCAATGCATAAGGAATCGAAATACGATGAGTTTTCTGAAATTCGTGAAACTTTTTTTGGGAGGTATGCCCCCCACAGCGCCTGAGACCGACGTTCTGGATCCGCCAGTGGAGTTACCATAGGTCATCAGGGGTCAGTTTTTTTTCCAAATCAGGTCTTCAGGACTTCCCGCCATTATCTCGGGAACTATACTAGCTAGGTAGAAACCGAAAAAGTTGAAAGCCCGTTTTTTTTTTCACTATTTAAAAAAGTGTTGTACGGTGATGGTCACTGACAGGGGTCAGCAAGGCGCAGGTTCAGACAGTTTTACCAGACTTCTTAGTTATGAAATAATGAACATTGAACTCAAACAAAGGTCTGATATGTCCACTTCCCAACTTCTTGCGCAGCATCAGCCAAAACAGCATTTAAACGCTATCGAACACTTGTTTCGATCTTGTTTCATTGTTCTCGGAGACTAATTTGAACCCCGGACTCAATGTAATTACCGAATGAGTAAAAATGTGCCCACAATCTTCTTCTTGTCATCTGGTCTGCCAAGGTACACTGGCGAGTGAAGGTCCAGCGGTCTCGCGGTGTTGGTGATCAGAGCCAGTTGGCGCGTCACCAGCATGTGGCTGATGCCACCTCATGGTTCTGGCAGCCGTGGTCCGGCCGGTGATGACAATCCATGAGGCTCGGCTCCCATCCCATGCAGCCGATCTCATCTATGAAGAACAGGGCCGAGCCGTGCCGAGAGCCACAGAGGGCACTTCCGACACTGGAACGTACAACGTGCCGACTGTGTTAGTGGTCAGATGGCCAAGTATGGGACAGCAGCTTCAATGCAGGCTAGTTCCGATCCTAACCTTGAGTACAGTGGCGCCACGCAAACGTTGGGCAGGGAGTCTCGTGTGTCATACTGAACGCGGACTTTACATGGAGACGTTTGATGGCGATAAAGATTTGATAAAGCGATGAAGACACTCCTCAGTGAAGCATGTCGCTTAGGAGGTGGTCGCTGCTAGGGTGGGAACAACTGTTATTCTAAAGCAGCTAAAACCTGCAATTTCCGGTCTGTTTTTTTCTGTCGGGTATTTTCATAAAAAGACGTAGGTACAGATCCGACGTAATCAGGTTATTCTACGTTCGTCAGCATACGTGGCTGCCCCACCTGAAACCGAGCGACCTGCAGAGCACAGTGGCGTCCACAGCTGGCCAGCTGTCGTCGCAGACGTGGCCCCAGACGGCCAGCTGTTCCCGCAGCTGCACTCTGCCCTCCGTGCAGACATTCGGGCCGCCGGCCAGCCGGTACACGTCTGGAGACGGACACGCCGCCCGGCGGGTCAGGGGTCGGCGGTAGGGGCAGGTTGGCCGCCAGACACAGTGGAAAAGGGAGCAGTCTGGGCATGTCCGGCCTCAGGACGATTATGAAACTCAGGCCAAGGCACGTGCACTGGTTTAAAAAATAGATTTTCATCTCTTAAATATATGGCAGTAATTTGGACACTGTTGTGTTTGTCTCGTTAAGACCGTTCGATTTCCGCTTCTTTATTCGCCGTTCGATTTCCGCTCCGTCAGCCCGTTTTGCGCATAATTGGCAAAAACAAGCATGTGGCAAGGTGACCTCGGCTGACCTTGCCAAGGTCAACAAGCAAAAATAGCTCCCGGTTCATCCACAATGAGCTAAAATAACATGATTCCGAAAGAATTTAACCCTCGCCCTGGTGGGGGTCTGCGTCAACTTCGCCCTGGTGGGGGGGGGGGGGGGGGG
>JARFNZ010069963.1:0-22474 GCA_031763405.1 Balanus nubilus
CCGCGCGGCCCCCCCCCCCCCGCCGACCGGGCCGGCCCCGACGACCAGAGCCCACAACGCGCGCCGGTGCGTAGCCGCGGTGAGCGCTAATGTGGTTAAAAAAAAACTGGCCGTGTGTTTGAACGTTGAGTTCGGATTCGTTCGGGCAGCGGGCTCGAAAGCTTCGTGAATTGATGGAAGATATGATCGTCGGTTGAACTTATGTCACGGTTTTTGCTGCGCAGAAGCTCGGCATTGCCTCTGCAAAGCTGACTTTTCCGTTGGTGAGGATAAGTCGCCCCCTGTCGATTTTTATTGGTTCGAATTTGTATCGAAGGAAAAGTGATTGTTGCAGAGGGCTGGACCGTTGTATTGACGGTCTTCCTCGACGCAGTGGCGGCTTTTGACAAAGGTGCGACTGAGTGCGCGTAACTAAACTTGCTCCACGATGACGGGCCGACTTGGTGCTTCATTTGATCAAAATAATGATGATGATGATGAACGTTGATGTTGATGTGCCGTAACTTCGTTATGAAACTAGTTATTTTGGCAACGGTTTCGATTTTGGGCGGCATATGCATAGCAGATGCTGCTTATTGTTTGAGTCTAATCAGGCGAAGTTCGGGGAGCACCCAGTGGGCGTCTTCGTTAGAGCACGAAACATGTGAGACATCTGTATTTAAGGCTCGTCTTCTAGCGTCGCAGGTGTTGAATAAAGGAGGTTGCCGCCCTTTCTTGATGAGTTCCAAGTCAATTATAACGCCTGATTGCAGGGCGGCTTAATGAAACATTACTTTCCACTCCGATTATTTCCACTCCACATCCTAGTTATTTAGTTGGGAGATGTTGAATATATCCAACATGCTTTGTCTTTATACGTACTAGACCCACCTCTACTGAAACATTCAGTCATTCGCCTTGTCTGCAATGTTTGTAAACTTGTTATGTCATGTCATTTACGTTCTATCATGTCCTGTCATCTCATGTCAAGCCACGACAGTTTGATGTTTGTTGACGATGTTGACCACATGTCCTGTGGTTAGGAGGCCCGCCCGTAATTGTCTCACATGGAATGTCATGTTTCTAATCCATGTATTTGTTGTTTCTTCCAGGTGAGTCCCCTGCTTCGGTGGGGTTTTGCAGACTGGTCGACCTACAACCCGGTGCATCGAAGCGAACCATGGATGCGTTCACAGGTATCGTCATGTCATTGCTGTGCCTGTCCCGGATGCGAAGTTCATGGACGTGTGATGGCTGAATGATCACTCCGGTATGTTGCATAGCGTCGATCACGACATAGCCATTCATGTACAAAAACATCACAGCCTCTTCGAGCAAGCGTTTCTTATGTGGTCATTACCGTAATTTATATCGCCTCAACACGAAAGTATCGGCCGTCGAGGTGCTCAATTGTGATTTACCAGCGTTAGCATGCTGGCTATTCACGGATGTCACGTTACGGTTCGTCACGCACGTCTCGTGTCACGTCGTGATGCGTCACGTCACGTCATGCCACGTCTCGGTCCGTCAGGTCACTGTCGTTACGGGCGTCACGGGCAGTGACAGCAGACGTCGTTCAACACAGGGTGTCACGTGGAGCCCTTCAGGGCTATTGTTGCCCCGGAGCGGGTCAGCTGCAGCGCTTGTGTGACTATCTTTGGCGCAGCGGCACTGTGACGAATCCCGGCGCAGCCTCCCACGGTGTTGCCTCTATGGTCTCAGTTTCGGCTGCCAAAAAATTACCGATCGTGAATTCGTTGCACTATTATGTCAGTCTCAAAGGCATGTGAATAATATGTAAGTTTTTTCAGTGTTTCTGAAGCATGATAATCCACGTAAAGAGTGGCAGATTGATAGCCACGACGTCAGTAGTCGTATAGTGACCATGCCGTCAGAATCATGGTTTCGGGTCCTCGGTCATCCCGACCTTGTAACAGCCTGATTCCCTCCTAGTGATGCCCTTGTCACTGCCTGGTGACGGCCTGGCCACTGCCTTGTTTTAGGCCGTGCCCTGACCAACGACCATTGACCATGTAACCATCTCGTAGCCTTGGTGCGGGCCGTTACTCTCCATCGCTGCCTCCGACCCGGAGCTGGCGTGGGAACCGCCGTCTCCCTGTTCACACGCCCTGAGCTGGGGCAGCCGGACTGAGGCGGCTGCGGCAGCTCTCCTGGCCGGCTGGCTGCGGCGGCTCCCCCGGTCGGCCGGGCTGCGGCAGCTCGGCTCCTCCCGGCAGCGGCAGGACGGACGGCAATGCCGCGGGAACTAATGACGCCGTGAGCTGGGTCGGCGTCGTGAGCTCGACGTGAGTTGGGTCGGCGTCATGAGCTCACCGTGTTAGCCGGGTTAGTGCCGTGAGTTTATGGTGTTCGGCTGACCGTGTGAACTCGCTCCGAGGGAGTCGGCGCCGCGGCTCCACCGCGTTCTTACTGGACGAAGTGAGCTCTGTGGACTAGGAGGATGTCGTTCGCAGTAGGATGAACAGCTGATTCTGGTGATTATAATTGTACTTCTATCAAACTGTCTCTTTGAAATGGCTTTCCAGAAACAAATGGCAAAGCACTGAGCGTGGGGCAAAGTTTGGCAAATGCAGCAGATTTGTATGTAGCTTATGAAACTTTCATTCCGCTCATCTTGACTAGATCGCTGCCTCGTCTGGCCGCGTTTTTAAGGCACAAACGATAACTCATGTGGGCGATTAATGAGTTCCCATCTGGCTCATTTCACGCCTTGATTAATGCGTCGTTTTTGCATAAATTACACAGATTTTAGGTGGTGATTTGAATTATGCGTTCAACAGAGTATAAATGAACAGGCCTGGTTCGTTTGAGTATTTTTGTTTATCCCCAAGTCGTTTCCCCGCCCGTTCTTCCCTGTTTTTACAAAGGTGAACGACAGAAGTCCGTCGACGAAACTTTTAAGTAATTTGATTTCATCCTAATGCGACAGGTGTGCTTTCCATGTCATTGGACTGCACTTGCTGGAGGTATATCACTCAGCTTTTTACGTTTAAAAAATGCATTTCTAACCATTCAATGACTGAGTGAATACCTGTACAGCACAGGTACTCTCCTTGGTTATTTTAAAGGACGGACAGTTTGGGCCGATAATCATATGCGCACTGCGCGGCGGGACCCGCAGCGGTATTAACGTCCCGCTGTGGATCCCCGACCCTTCTGATGAAGTCTTCAATTTGCTTTCTGTGCTGGTCTGAGTGCCTACCTGTCAGTCGCTGTGACTCGCGGAAATGCCAGAGAGAACACATGCCGTCAGTCCTCACCAGCAAGAGGCCCGGCAGACGCGGCGCCCTGTGTCGCTCGGACTGCAGAACTTGACAGGATTCTGTAAGGTTCCAAGCGACTCCGCGCTGACTCTACAGGACGCCATAGGAGTCGGATGAAGTTTATGGGACTTCGTGTGACTCCTAAGAGGCCTCAGATGCCGCGGAGCGTAATTAAGGTCCTGCAGGCTGGCCTTCACAGAAATGTCCCTGATGTCCTGTTCTTTAGCACAGATGTTGACTCCACAGGGCTCCCAAGGACATATTGCACTGGTAGAATGCCTCACTCGGTTCCAGAGACTCCCAGGACGCGAGTTCACCCTCTGCTCAGCCCTGCCCGGCCCGGTCCTCCCTCCCTCCCCATTCCTCCCTCCCTCTCCATTCCTCCCTCCTCGGCGCCGCGCCCCAGCAGCCATGCGTCTCTGTCGGCACCGGCTGCGAATTCATGGCCGCGTTTTTGCTGCACGCGCGTGTGCCGGCCCCGCGTCGACGTCGACGGCAGCAGGGGTGCGCGGCGTCGGCGCCGACGCTGTTGTGAACTGAGCGTGAGGTACGGGGGCGCCTGGCCAGCGGAGGGGGGAGGGGACGCAGGGCTTGCTGGGAGGGATGGTTGGGAAGGCAGCGGCGTTCCAGTTGAGATCATGGCGGTTGACGAGAAGAGAGGTATATGAGATGAGTCCGTGTGGATGCAACGATGTGCGCTAGTCGACGAGCGTGGCTAGTAGTCGATGTTTGCTGCAGTTATTCTGATAGAGTTCAGTGTGTTATAGAGGGGGTTTTATTTCAACGATTGAAACGAAGGAATGCCATGTTTAGAAAGGATCGTATTGCTGTTTGCTAATGAAAGCGAGAGAATCATGGCAAGTATTCGTGGTCATTGGGTCTCCTTGCGTGTGAAGTGTTCGTTGCTGGTGGCGCGATTGTTGAACGAGATCAGTCCTGAAATGGTTTGTGGACGCTGCTTTTGGATTCGAAGTCAGAATGAGGTGAGATGTGAATGTCATTGTGGTTTCCGGCGGTAAATCTAAGTCATGGTTTGTTGAAAAAACATTGTTGAAAAGATGGAAGAAATTAAGTGGTTCGTGGATTGACCATTTTTGGTGTTCTTGGACGTTCCACGAATCATGATGATAAAAAAGTCGGTACTGTAAAGTGACGTAAGGTAACACGGAACTCCATTCGCGTACTTCCCATTTACCTGCACGATCCTTTGTTCCTACCTGCGTTGCCCTGCATATCCCAACCTGGCTCAATCTTTCTGTTCCAGACTTTTGGCTCCTAATGCCGTTTTTTTTCTGAGTGGCCTGTTTGGCTCCGCTGATCGACCTTGTGTGCCTGTTTGTCGGTCATCGCGACCGTGGACCGCGCTGGCAGAGGCAGCGTGACGAAGTCTGGCGCACTGTGACGATGTTTGATGCGGTGAGACGATGTTTGGCGCGGTCTGACTGTGACAATGACAGACGGGAACATTGTTGGTCACTGAGTCGTGATAAAAATGTACGGTCATCTCGTGCGTTGTCGAGCCGATAATCTGCAGGTCGAGCGATCCAAACATGTCGTGTTTGGACGCTGTTGCCTAGCAACAGATCTGGGCACTGTCTCGCGACGTTTATGCTATTTTTATTTGCGAATGATTCGATTCCTCGTGGTCTTACCGACATCGGCATTCGAGCAACCTCACAAACCGGAACACGACTTATCTGATCACTCATGGAGTGGCCATCGTGATCGGGTGATTCTTTTAGCTGTCAGAGTCGCTCGCTCTTGTGCGATTTTTGCGGACTGCGCCGGGTAACCGCCGGAGACGCGCGGTCCTGTTTTGCGGCCTGTTCTTCCCACTGCTGGCTGGGAGATTTGGTCACGAAGATGTCTCTGTTAGATGTCGTGACGCCGTTCTGGGTATCGGAGTCGGCCGTGGGAACAGGGGGATCTGAGATATCGTCAGCGAGAGGTCTCGCAGCGGTTGGTTGGCACGCCGGAGCGAGGTGCAGGTAGTCTCGCAGTGGGGTTCTAGGTGCGATGGGAAGTGCCGAGGTGTTCGCGGTCGCTCTGGTGTTGCTTCAGAGTGGGTTGGTGGTGTAGGAACGTGGCGCGGAAGTGGAGGGAATCGACGACATGTGGGATTACAACGATTGAGGTTAGTTGTTGCCGCTTGTGGGTCTTCCCTCTTGTGGTGTGCGTTGTGTTAGTGAGGTAAACCTTCTCTCTATATTGCACATCAGCACATCTAAACTACGAGCTTCCGGTTTCCTTAAGTGATTTTCCCACGACCGTGACGTGTTGACATTTGTTGACCCTACGGTACGCCGTGGTTAATTGTACCTGTCACGCAATCATGCGAACCAGATGACTTAAGTGAAGCATTCGATTATACTGTTGACTCAGTGAATGGACTGTTGGACATTAAATCACCGCAAGCTACGACGGTCCCTTTCGGACCGAAGCACATTCCTCATGGCGAACGGGCATTTTCTTCGCGAGCGAACCTCACTGCGGTCTGTGTCCGGCCTTATTTGGACAAAGCTAATTAGACAAGCATTTTTGGGCAGCATTGTTTCTCAAAGTCATTCCGGGAGAAAAATACGGCATTGCTATTCATACATACCTCGAGCAGCGGGTTAAGTCGCCCGCGTATGAGTCGAGAGCCACGACGAGCGGGTCAGGACTGGCTCCGGCCTCCCCGTATTGTTGGCAATGCTGGATTTATATGTAGTCACCTTCCAACCTTACCCTCTGATAGGTGGCGGCTTCTAAAACCCATCCCCGTCACAGGCGGCTGACTGAAACTACAATGGTTTGCACCGGCGCGGTATATAATAATTTAGTTTTGCTGCTCGCTTTCACCAGATGGGTTTTCACGCCTGCTCTTCATAATTCTTTGTTATCCTTCAATTTCCTGCAGCGACATCCAGGTCGAATAGTTCATTGCCTGGAAAAATAAAAATGGCCTCTTATTTTCCAAGATATCCTTACTTAGTCATGCTATTTTATTTATTCACTAGTATGCCAATGGATAGCCTCTTGAGTCTTTTTATGTCTATATATTCGTATCTTTTTCCATGTGCCGATTGACACGCCTATGCTTATCTCACGACTGATGTTCATGAGGTGCTCCCGAGCGCTCCGAGGTGGGAATCCCGAGACCGTCCCGTCTGCTGCCCTGCACCGGGGCCCGATAGTACCATCTAAGGCCGCTGCACCCTCCGTTTGAGGCTGTCCACCCCCTTCGTCTGAGGCCGTCCACCCCGGCCGGAGTGGTCGGCAGGCGGTAATAGCCCGCAATCTGACCGGCTCACTGGGGCTCGGCGCCGGATTTTAGAGCCGCTGTGCTTTATGGTATTGTATATTGCAGGTGTGGGACTTGCTCTCTTTGCTTGGGTCGATTGTTTCTGGGATGAGGCGGCACTCGTAATGAGAAGGTAACATCAACATTCTTAGCAGTAACATATTTTTGTTTTCCGAATTTATTGATATGATAGTAATAGTTTTGGGCGCGCCAACTACAGAGCTCATTTAACGGCCACTAAATTGTTCAAAATAATCATAAATGTAGTAGCACCACCTTTAGCAAAATGCGCTAATATGTTGGCAAAGCTATTGCAGACAAGCAGACAAAACGCTGCAACATGTTGGCAACGATCTTGCAGACGATAGCTAGACACGCCTTCGGGAGTGTTTTAATGTCACTGGGCTGTCGACCAGACCCGCACTATCCTGAAAACGCCCTGGGCGGGACTGCGGCTCGGCGCCGCCCTTGACTCTAGGCGGGGATCGTGTCAGCTATGTCAGTTTAGTCAGTTTGGCAGCAGGCCGGCGACGTCTGTGATTTGTCGCAATGTTTAGTCGAGGCCCGATAGCCCGTCCCTGTGGGACGCCGGTAACGGTTCTCGGAGCGCCGGCCGGAACGGCGGGGGCGGCTGGTAGCCGGAAGAGTGGGTCATGTCAGACGGTGGTCAGTGGTCAGCGGTCGGTGGTCAGGCTCAGTAGTGGTGGGGGTGGGAGATGGGAGGGATTTGTGAAGGTCAAATGGCTACTGGTTATCGGAAGTGCTGACTGCGTGTAATGTCGTAAACTGTGCTACAGTACTGTTCGGCTAACCAGTTTAGCACTTGTAGCCCGTTATAGTAAATTCTGTTCAGCCAGCAAAATTTCATTTTCTTTCGTGAAGTACGGTATCTGCTATCTTCTAAACGTTCCCCATTCGACTGCTGTCAGTCTGTCCTCGTGCCATCTCTCTACTCTCCAAATTTCCGGCCTGTTTACTGTCGTCGTCCTGGCCTTGCGTGCTCGTCGTCCCTTCCTTACCTTCGGCTTGTTCCCGTCATATTTACCTCGTTCTCTGCCCATTCCTCCCATCTCCACCCACATTTACTCCCTACCCGCGCCGTCGTCTGGGCATTTCGAGTCCAGCTAAAACGTTCCACCCCCCCCCCCCCCCCGCTCAACTCTGCACGGTAGGCGAACGTGCCATCCACAGCGACTTCGAGGAAGCGAGCTCGTCGACGCGGCGATCAGCGTTCGAGCACGCTCATGCCGTCCTGTGCACTTCACCGTGCACTTTGCCGTACCTTGCACTTTACCGTGCACTTAACCGTGCACTCGAGCGGGCGGCACTTGCGTGTTGGCTATGGAGCCCTTCCCGCCCGTGCTGAGCGATTGGCTCAATGGCAAAGACTGCCTGTGATGGCACGATCGTGCGCTTGCCGAACTGGTAAGTGCTGATCCATGATCGGCTGGTTTTCATGGTGGTATCGGGTGCCAATTGTGCGTGAGCCGACGAGATTGAAAACGGCCGTACTTGCACGTGCACGTGATGGATGGAGATAGGACGCTCACGTGACCGGGGAGTGTTCAGATATGGTGCGCAGGGATGGGTCACGTGATGTGGGTTAGGTTTAGGTGGCTGCTGCGGAGTAGTGCCATGCTGCTAACTAGGGTGGAGGTGTTGTCGACTGGCAGGCCACGTGACTGAACTCCGGGCTTTGTCCATTTGGGTCAGGAAGAATTTTGGCGAATTGTGTTAGCTTGTTCATGGCCATCGCGAAATCTCTGATGCGTTTGCCTGATGGACACTAGGCGAAGCTTACATAGATTAGAGCTTCAGTTGACCATAATCTCAACCTAACACGTATTATGACACGACCCTTCCAAACCATCAACAAATCCATGCAGATTTGGCCAGGCTGGCTTTTTCGAAAGTGCGATTCTATGCTTGCGCGCGCACGAACAGCTCATATATCGCAGATGATGTCACAGCCGATGTTGATGATGTCAGTGTTGTCATGTTGCCTGTCTCTGTGTACATTATGTTCTTGTCACCGGCACGCATTGGAGCTGATGTCACTAAGCAGTCCAGCAAACCTTTAAAACCTCCAGTCACGGTACATTGAAGTTGTTTGGAGTGGCTCGAAGAGCCCCTATCTAGCACGTCGCTGTCTGATTTTTCGGCGCCGGGGATGTAATTGTAACAGTTGGTGAAGCGTAAAACCTTTGGTCACGGTTTGCTGGAGGAGCTGAGTGACTGAGGTGCCCCTGACCGGTCGCCCAGCGCCCCTGAGAGGCAGTCGCCCCTGAGACGATTTCGGATGGGATCTGGGTCAGGACCATACCCGCTCATGCTGCGGTGATAAATGATGGGAACGATTTGAGAGCGATCAGTAGCGTGGGATTCGACCGTGAACGTGGTGCTGGCTACTGGTTCAGTGGTACAGTCATCGTCTTTCGAACTTCGTGCTGTAAAACGTCCGCCTCCAGGCGACGGCCAGCCGACTGCTCAGAGTTCGAAGATCAGCGTGCACCCTGATTCTAGTTAGTTAACTGGGTGTGATCGTTATAAACAAGCAGCAGGCTTCTCTTGGGATATATGTTTATTGCAAACATACATAGTCTCTGGTTCGGGAAAAGGTTCAACGACCGGTTCAACGACCGATGTCTTTGTTTTGAGGAAAGTATTTTGCCTTCAACGACATGCGTCTATCCTCAATGGATATGCTATTTTCCCAACAGCAGCCTACCTAAGCGTGCGTCACTGTCGAACAGTTGCGTACGTGAGCGAAGCCATCAGACGTGGGTACAAACAGGACAGCGTGAGTAGAAGTACAGCCATCAGCTTCGGGTCCAAACAGGCCGGACACATCATTACACAAAGTGGAGCGGAAGGGCTGGACCGGTGACTACTCCGGTGACAGCAGGTGACAGCAGGTGACAGCGGGTGACAGCGTCACGGAGGGCTGTCGCCAGACTGTCTGTCACCTGACCAAGGTGCACGCTTGCCGTCATCACGCGAACGGTCGGCCGGACCGGGGGTTGGTTGGATGGGTTCCGGGCAGCGGCTTTGAACCCACAGTGTCAGAAGTGAAGTGGTTGTCTGCATGGCCCAGCCATTTTACGTCCTCCCAGCCTGGTGCCCACTTCAGCCATGGTTGTCACACATTTTAAGTAAGCTTTCTTATTCTAACACTAGTTTTAAACAAATGGCTTGTTGATTTAAGTTATTTCTCGATTTAGACCACGGAGATCCCGCTCGCTGCATCATCCGTCCACCTCGGACACCTCCAGTCACTTCCTTCATCCGCCTTCATCCCGATCGTCCCTCATCCTAACATCCGCTCGCTAAACTCTAGTTTTCCCCTATAGCTGCTGGTGCTCGCTATGAGGTGTGAATCCCCGCCAATCCTCTGTCTGACCAGCTGTGGTGCTCCCTCCTCCAATCCCGTCCCCCTCCCCGACTCCCGACCCTGCCGACTCCCGACCCTGCCGACTCCCGACTCCCGACCCTGCCGACCCTGCCCTCGGTCGACTCCCGTAATAGCTGCCACAAACAGGGGTCGGACCGGACCCGCCGCGCCGCGCCGCGCCGGTCCGCACGGCTAGTTGTGTATGTGAGACGCTGCGAGCGAGGCGCCCGGGGGAGGGGCGAAGGGAAGGCATTGGGCACTGGTCAGCGGGGGGCCAGGGGTGGTGTGGGAGGGGAGTGGAGGGTGTCTGGTGCCTGGTGCTTGGTGACGGGACTGCCCCTGTCTGAAGGTCTCCGGACACTATGTCGGATCTCACTGGTCACCATGTCTGTTAGTGCCGCCAACGCGCCGGCCATAAGCAGCAGGCCACTGACGTAATTGTTATCTGGTTTGTTTTTGTTCACATCATCTATCATTCTCCGTCCGTGGTGCGGGCCCTGTGCACCGTTTCTACAGCAATCTAGTTGATATCTGCGCCTGCGTCCCCTGCGCCGATCCCACACACCCAGCCCCTGCGGCTGCTCCGCTCCCGTCCCAGTCCCAGGCGTCGCACGGCTGCGTGTCTAATCGTTCCAGCATACTTGACCGGCAGGGCGCCGAGGACACTGCTCCCTGCCACCACCACCGGATGTCATTACTGGCGACGCCGGGGCGGACTGGGGCGGTGCGGGCCGGGCGAGGACCGGACGGGGACCGGACGAGGACCGGCCGAGGACCGGCCGAGGACCGGCCCGGACCGATCCGGTCCGGCTCGGGACCGCGGTCCGCCGGCGGAGGGAGTCAAGGGAGCTAATGGACGGAACTGAGGGATTTTAAGGGAGCGTAGGGAGCCATTGAACGCGGTGAGGACGTAGCCAGTAGACGGAGCGGAGGGTGGTGTGTCAAAGGAAGCCAAGAGAGAGCGGCAGAGGGAGCCAGTGAAGGCGATGTATCCATGGAGCCAGGGGAGCGAGCGCGGTGGAAAAGGCCAATGGAGGGGAGCTGTTTGATAGGGAACCAGCAGGAGGAATGGAGGGAGCGTGGCGTGGCTCTTTTGGCCGCCGCTGCCGCTGGCTCCCCCAGCTGGAGCTTGAATGGAGCTCGTCAGTGAGCGCCGGCCGCCACCTGCACCCGCCATTGATACGGCCATCGACGTCACCCGCAGCCGCAGCGGCGGCGGCGGCGGCGGCGGCGGGTACGAGGGGGTGACTTGGTGGCTGGTTGACTGATCACTTTCCATAGTGTCGGTGGTGTGGGTGACTGACGCCCGTTAGAACCCCACGGGACGGGCTGAGAAGTGCAGGGAGACACAGAGGGGTCTCAGTGGCATACGTCCCGTCCAGTCGCCGAGGGACAGGACGCCTGTCCACTGTCCGCTCCCGGCAAATGACTGATCGTTATCGCCCTGGCACAGGAGCCGGACAATCGGACGGACCGTCCTCCCGCGCTGGGCTCCCGTGTCCCCCGTCCCCGTCCCGTCCCGTCCCGTCCCGCCGCCGCGCCTCCCCGCGCCTCCCCGCGTGTGGCGTCTCAGTACGCAGCGCTAGTTCACCCGCCGGCCGCCGCCGCCGCCGCCGAGCGGCGCTAGTGTAGCTCCGCCGCGGCTTACGTTCTGGGGACGCCGAGTAGTCCGCTGCCTGCGTGCGAGGGAGGTCGGTGCCGCGCGCGGGGCTGAGGTCCCGACCAGTGAGTGTCTGCGGAGTGTCTGCGGAGATCTGGGTGTATAGCAGGAGCAGTGGTGGGTGTGGATGAGAAGTGTGTACGGGTGGAAACGGCGTTGCGGTGTTGGATTGGACCGGATGTGGAGGTGGCGGTGTGGACGGCTCTGCGAGTGGCCAGGTGGTCTCTGAGGGCGCCAGAGTGCAGCGCGAAGGACGCAGCGGGCACGGCGAGCGAGGTGTGCTGCGTGGCCCGACGGAGGGTCGGGCTTAGGACTCGGGGAGGGGGGGGGGGGTGGACCGTGGACGGTGGAGCAAGTAAAGGCGAACAGATACAACTGAGACTGCGCTGTCTGATGGACAGTCGTCGCACCTGAGCTCGCCAAGCGTCAAGTGTCATGTGAAATAATCCGCTCGAAATTCTGCGATATCTGCGATGTTAGTATCCAGCCGGTGGCCGTTCCCGCTTTCCACGGGTTAGCTCCCAACCAAAATCAGCTGCGTCAGATGACCGTTCTTCCCCCTATGATTTTCCCGTATGATTCCCGCTCCATCGCGTCATTCCGGTCGTGTCCTCCTTCCGTGCATCCTCCAGCAGTCAGCGAGCGCCGGTCAGCTCCTGTCTGGCGCGTCAGACCGTAAAGCCTCTCACACCCTGGACCCCTACGGCGCAGTAGCGCGGCCTCTAATGCCACATTCCAACGCCATGCGGCACGCCTCGCGGCGGGCACGGCCGACTACCAGCACGCCCGCCGCCGGCCGGGTTATTCGACGCGATCCCATCACAAGTCACTTAATCAGCCCGGCACGGCCTGCCCTGCACGGCGCGTGCCACCGCCCATGCTGCGCCGAAAGCGGAGCCGCCTGGTCCGGCGTGCTGTCCGACGTGCCCGGGCGTGCTCATGGCGTGCTCGGGACGTACTCGTCTGTGTTCCGGCGTGTGCGTCCTTGGGCGTGATCGGGCCGTGCGCGGCTGGTACGCTGTTCGGCCGTGGTGTAGCTGGTCGTCCTTGGGCGTGCCTGTGCTCAGGGCGTGCTCAGTGGGCGTGCTTGTGCGCAGCTGCGGCTGTGATCGGGCCGTGCTCAAGCGTGCGCGGCCGGGGCGTGCTCGTGCTGAGGTCGGTCGGTGCAGGACTGGGCCCTGCTGAATGCTGGCGGCTCCGCGGCCAGGCTGTTATACAGCGTGTTATGCAGCTGTGTTATGCAGCCCTGCGGCCGTACCTGGGGCTACCTTGACGGTAGCTCTCGCGGCGTGCACCGATCGCGTAGTCATGCCTCTGTTGCACCCTCTGACCTGATCCTATCTACAACCACTCAGTGTCCGAATGTGTCCGACCGGCAAAGGTCTCTGATCCTCTGCTCTTTATCTTGCTCTGGCGCGGTCTGTTCTGGTCTCTTCTGGTCTCTCCTGATCTCCTGGTCTCCTGGTCTTGTCTGGTCGGGTTAGTCTGACCGTAACGGGTGCCGGCTCTGCGGGCGCGCCGTTGCGTGCTGGACGGGCGTTTCAGCCCGCCGTCTGATACCCCTCCATCTAGCGCCTCGTTCCTGTCCCGCTCCCATCCCTCACGGGCCGCGTGGGCGGACGGGTGGGGTCGGACACGCGTTGGTCTTACAGCGAGCCATGTAGACTCACCCTGCTCTGGATGATATAGAGACGCCTTCAGCGCCTATGACGCCTCCGCCTGACGCCTTACGCCTTACGCCTGACGCCTGACGTCTGAGCAGGCGCACCTGCCTGCCGTGCTCTACGTCCGCCCGACGTCCGCCCGACGTCCGCCGACGTCTGCACGTCCGCCGCGCCCCACTACCCGCTGCGTTAGACGCACCTTCTCATCGCGCGGCCGTGTCGAAAGCGCAGCTCCCTGTCAATAGTGCGCCCGCTGGATGAGTTATGTGCGGCCTCGCTCCACCGTAATTATGAGTGCTTTCATCGGCCGCGGTCGGTCGTCTCAGAGACGCGCTTCGATGACGCTTCGGCGGCGTGGAGTGGCGCGGTGCGACGATTATCGCCGGTTATTTGTCGACGCAGCCGCGGGAGGGACGATCAAGGAGAAACCGCCCACGAAGGGGGCGGTGCCGCCGCGCGGTCCACGAGCGACGCCAGCGCTTGGTCCCGTTCAGTTTATGATGCACGGTCCCGGGATGGACGGTCTCCACCCTCTCCGGATACTACCATTTCAGCGTGCTCAGCGTACCCAGGCAGGAAGGTCGCGATCGCGGCGTAAATGCGCTGCATTGTGACCTCTCCGGTCGGTGGCGGTCGCGGCTCTTCGCCTCGGCGGTCCACTGAGTAGGCGGATGTGTCCAGTGGACGCCGTGGGCCACCCTGACTGATTTGCCCTTGACGCCGCCTCCGCGGCCCCGGGCGGCCCAAGCGGCGGCGGTGTGGCGGTGGCCACGGCTTTGATGGTGACGGTAGGGGTGGCTGGATTGGGTGGGACAAGCCTGCCGCCTAAGCTGCACACTGACGCCCATCTGGCGACTGCCGCTTGCTGTGAGCCGGGGTGGTGGTGTCCATCAATGGGTCCGTGTGTCGGGGAATAGAGATGTAGGGATTAGAGATTAGAGCCTATTGGGGACCGAGCGCTGGCGATGCCGTGAGTGCTAACAAAGGTTTTCTGTGCAGAAAGAGGCAGGGCAGCCTCAGCTTCTCTGAGAAAGTTACCTGCGAAGATATTTTCAATGAGAAGACAGGCGCCAGTGTCTCGGCGAAGAAGGAGAGAAGGCGTCATCGCCTTGTGAAAGAGAACGCTTGAGTGTTTCGGAGAGACTGTCACGCCTCTGACGGTGTCACCATCACCGGCGTGTGGCCGCACGATGTCGCTAAAGCGGAAGCAGAAGCCGGCGGCTGAGCCTGTGTTGGACGCATCCAACAAGCGCTTCAGCGCGTACAGCTTCAGCGAGCTGAAGATCCCGGCCATGCCGGTGATGGAGACGGACTACGAGGCCGAGGTCGAGCAGAAGCTGACGGAGATGTCGCTCGCCGGCCGCGGCATCGACAGCAGCAACTACATCGGCCGCAACGAGCTGCTGACGGAGCGGCTGCAGACGGTGCCGGAGTTCCGGGTGCCTGCTGTCCCTCCCCTGAAGGAGCCATCGCCGTCCCTCGAAAGCCGCTTTTTCGAAATCCGATCTCTCGAGCCGCGCTCCCTCGACGGCCGTCTGTTCGAGAGCCGCGCTCCGGAGAGCCAGGCGCCGGTGCCGTCGGCGGACGGCGTCCTCCCGCTCCCGCTGCCGCCGCCTCCGAGCATCACCCAGCAGCGGATGTTCCGCCGCTCCATCGGCACCTCGCTGCCTCACTACTGCAGCCTCGAGCGCAGGCCTCGCGCCGGGGCCCCCCGGCCGGGGGTGTGGATGGTCCGCAGCCAGAGCTTCACAGATGTCTACCAGAAGACGGGCACCCTGCCGGGACCGGCGGGGGCGGTGGAGATGGGCAGGCCGCCCCTCAGGGGAGGAGGAGGACGGGCCGAAGACCGCGAGAGGCGCAACTCGCTCAGGAAGAGCATGCGTGCACTCAGCGGAAGCTGGAGGAGTCTGCTCAAGCAAGGTAGGTGGTTTGGTGAGAATGCAATGGACGAGGACGTTGCTAGGGTTTCTGGAGTTATGTTACGGTGGTGAAAGTTCGATAGAACTAGATAAAAGTGCTCCAAGAGGCGATGTATTTGACGTGGTACGGTGACACTTTTGATCCATCATTCATCTGTTGTTTTGTATCCGTATCTGATTTAATCAGACGTCCCCAAACCAATGGGCTATATTTATCCACTTGCGAGCTTGCAGCCCAAACTCCGATCTAAAAAGTGGTCACGACATATGATTGGCACAATCAGTACAAACTGTCATCTCTCAGCTCTGGTTTACCAGCTTGACAAAGCCTCCCTGAAGCCAGCAGCACAAACATAATAGCCTCCCGTCCGCCTGCAAGCTCTGCATTATCTGCAGGTCTCACGTAGCCTGTCTCAACGCACTGCGCTCTATCGCGTTGTGTGCTAGCTGGCTTCATTTCGGCTCGTTGACGGGTCGGTGCAGAGATCTCTGGGGCACCCCAATCTGCTTGGGTCGCATCTGACAGGTTATGACAGCTGATTGTGCGGCCTACACTGAATCATATCGCCTGTCAAATCGACCGTAAAGGCGACGGCCGCTATCACCTGTCAGATTGACCTCGGAGCGATCCCGCTGTGAAGCGACCTGTAGAGTGTAGAGATTGCGACCCGTCGTGCAAGCGAGACTTGATCAACAATGCTTGCCAGATGCTTCATTCTACTGGTAAGCGTCATTCCCGTCATTCTCTTTGTGGCTCTCGCCAGAATATGACAGACTGTCATTGGCTAGTAGATACTAACATGCAGTGCATAACCCAGAGGTCAATGTTCTGAACCTGTAAATAGCGCAGGTCCTCCGCGATGGCTGCGTCGTCATCCTTGGCAGCTCCGGCGCTGTGCTGTTGACGTTGTGTGCGTCGGTTCTGGCTGGTCGAGATTTGGGAGGGGAGGTGTGCGGGGAGAGGAGGGGAGGAGAGCGGGGAGAGGAGGTGAGGGGACCGGGGAGAGGAGGGGAGGTGTGCGGGTGGGAGGAGAGACCAGATAGGAGACCACGCAGGGGAGGGGAGTCGCCGCCCGTACCCCTGGCCTGCCTCTGTGTGCTGCCGCGGGGCCAAACAGCACCTGTGGGGCCCGCTGCCAGCGTCGGCGTGCACCGGTGAGGACCGATCTGGGGACGCTTATCTACCGCCCAACCGATACGAACTGTGTCAACAGCGAGCCGCGCCGCGCTGGGTGACACGGACCGTGCGGCGCAGGGCCGTGCCGTGCCGTGCCGTGCTGTGCCGTGTTGTGCTGTGTGGCGCTGCGTTTGGCAGGATGACACGGGACCTGCACTAGGCCGCGTCGGCCTGTGTCGCCTGCCAAAGACAGCGGTGACGGCCCACCGCCCCCACCGCCCACGGTGCTTCACGCAGCGCGGTGTGGGCGGACGGGGTGACTCGGTGACTGGAGATGATTGGGACTGGAGATGACAGGGATTGGAGATGATTGGGACTGGAGATGACAGGGATTGGAGATGACTGGGGATGACGATCGGCGACTGATGGGTGATTGATTGCGTGAAGTGGGTGGGCTGAAGTCATAGGAGATGGGACTGCTTTTAGCAGTGAGTAGGGGTTATTTTGCAGATGTCTCATCAGACTGGGAGACAAGAGGCTAGAATAGAAGACTGGTGTTTTCGAATTAACCTATCGGACATCCAAAAGGTATTAACCTGGAGTACGGATGCAAGCCCAGGGGTGAATTTCTTAAGCTATTATGATGAGTGCTGACGAAACGTGAGGTGTTGAATTTCCTAACTATTGCGATAACCTCTAAGTGAGTCCATTGCACATTGTACTGATTTTATCTCTCAGACACCTGATATAGACTTGCCACGACCCTAATGGTTCAACTTACCACTATCTTGATCGGATGTAAATACAATTTGGTGAGTCATTCGCTAACAACTGTACATGATACGGCTTGCTGGGCAGAATTGACGACCAAGTGTGGCCATAACGCACGGGTTTATTGTTCAGCTGTAAGGTTGTGACGCGCGAAGTAACACAATTGACGTCTTTCGGAAACGAAACAATGTGTAGAGCGGATTCAGGGAGGTTGGTCAGGAAATTCCTGGTGAGCATCAGGGCTAACGTATTCCTGGTGCAATCTGTCAACGTTTCGTGACAGTCGTTTTGTCATGTGACACGTTCTTGGAATGGTGGTGTCTGTTTGGAAAATAACGACCTTAAACCACTCGTTAAGATGTATATGGTTATATGTTGTAATTGGGAGTTATTATTGAGCTTGATGAAAATGGCCTGATGACGTTTTCCTGGGCATAAATTGCGCCAATCGTAGCTTTGCTGATTCAGATATTTGAGAATGGCCCCGGCCGCTCCTCTTTTGCGGAGGAATTAACGAGGCGGATATATATATGCCCAGCCTTGGGGCCACGCTAAATAACCACATCAAACGAGGCTTCCGACCGCACTGCCGGTGGCAGCACCATCTGCCATATTGGTCAGGTATGGTGAATGCTGCCATATTGGTGCAATGGTTTGCAGACAATTATCAGTGATCACTGGTCGCTGCTTGCCAATCACAGTTCATTGGCTACAAGTCCATAAATCTTTGGGCGGGTGGTTGATGTGTAGCTATCAATTGACAGTCATGATCACTGATGACGTCATTAGAACACCTGTGACGTCATTCTGCCCTGGGTGGCCACCGCGGCCGTTTCGGACATGCCAGCACAGACTGTGCCTTTCGCCGGGTAGAAATGAACGAGCAGTAGGCACCCTTTGTCACTTTAGATTTGGTTTTACCTTGTCCGAGCTCACCAGTGTTGGAGCTAACCGCAGCTTGTCTGCGGGGCTCTAGCAGCAAGGATGACTCATTCCCGACCATTCGATGTTATAGGAAGAATGCTGTCTGCGGTCGCTACCTGTGTTGCCGCATCCGGTATGGGATCAACATGGCCGGTGCCATGTCGAGCCAAACTGAATCGGGACAGAGACCGTCCCATACCAGTCCGTCCCGGTCCCATCTCGTCCCGTGCGATCCGCCCAACTTGTGTAGTTAGCTCGCCGCGTGCGTTCGCCACTGCCTCACCGGATCCGCTACTCGTGGACGACCAAGGTCACGCCGCACCACGCTAGGTTGGGTTCGTCAAAGTTCAAACCTGTCCGAAGCTTGGGGTGACGTTTTTAGGTTGACAGAGAACCGACTTTCCTAGGCCCGGCGCCAGTACGGTGTTGGGTTGGACTCGTGTTGCTTATTGGTAATATTTAGCCTTGGTCATTGTCTTGCTACATAGTGGTCATAGTCCTAGTTGTGTCAAAGTAGTAGTTATAGTCATACATGTGCTTGATCTTGACTTAGTGCGCAGTTTCATCGGCCCAGCATTGGATGTTGGCGAAAACCTTTGTTTGCTTATTGGGATTTTAGGGCGCGACGACTACAGAGGTCCATTCACTCCCAGCTGGCGAAAACCCTTCGCCTGCGTTCGATTCCTGTAATGATATGCGCGGTCGGTGCAGTAAGTGCCGCAGCTGTGGGGTTGACGGGCGGGAGTCCTTGCAGGGCTGCAGGGCGGAGCGGCAGTAGAGCATCATGTCATGTGTCTGAGATGGCACGATGCTGGACTGGCCTGAATGAAGTGAGAAGGTTCCGGGGCCTGACGACGGCGTTGCGCCACAGTTTAAAGCGATGCGAGGAAGCCAAACGTTGTTTGTGATGCTGACGATGGGCTTTCACCTCTGCTAGTTCGCTCTTGTGTCTTCTTTTGTGCGGAGTGTCCATCACTTAGGTATGCTGGGTTTTGCAACTTCACATTCCCGACGTGTAGACATGCTCTGACATTTCCATCATGTCCAGTGTCAGGCCCAGCGTTGGTGATGCCCAGCCCAGCGTTGCCGCAGCTCATGACTTTCACAAGCAATGCGCGGCCTCCGACGTATTGTTGTTGTGCGCCGAGGCGGCGCATGTTTGCCGAGTTGTGTGCGTCGGATACGCACGCGCGGCTCGACGAATCAGAACGCTGGTATTCGATTGCGTCATTGAGTAACGAGTGGAAAGGGCCCGCAGAACCACGCTCGTAACATCGCTCGTAATGCTCAGGCAATGTCGATATATGCGAGCCACGCTGTGCAGGGAATACGATCGGAATAAATAAGACATAGCGTGCGCTTTTTGATGTTAATATTCCGCGATTCATTATGCATTCACTCTGCAGGGTACGTTACGACTGTTGCATCCGTGCGATTTGTCCGGAAATCCGCGTGGTTTGATCCGGTGATTCGATCAGTATCTCCGATGACTTGTCGGTGATGTGGTTTACCGGTCTCTCTTAGTTCTAAAAAAAAACATCGGTTGGAAGTTCGAAACTCCTGGTCGAACTTTTAGTTCAAACCTCGTCTGGAGGCTGAAGCCTTGTCTCTGAAACTTCCCAGCGGAGTGTGGTGGGGCCCTCGTCTGGCCCAGATATCTCCGGCCCCGAGGTCGCCCCGCTGTGTACACAGTGTAATCGAAGTCGGACCCGCCTGTCCGATGTTACTGCTGCCGCTGCGACTTCCAGATGGCCGCGTCACGGCAGGAGGCAGGCTCTTATGGGCTGGGGTCCTGCACTGAAGGACAAGTGGAACCCTCTACCAGACGGCCAACGGAACTCTTTCTTGCACCTTTAGTTCGCGAATGATGTTAAGTTTTCATATAACGGAAAACAAACCCGTATGGTTAGTGCCCGTTCACAGGTGGCGCTGATTTGGCACACGCGCCGCGCCTGTCCAGGCAGCAACAGCGTGTTGGGCGTTTTTCCATTTAAAAGTCGTGTCTGGTGCTGCTCAGACGCCGTGACCTTGCGCTGTGGCTGGGGACGGACTGAGACGCGACGCTGCGGCGTAGCTGGGGACGAGCGCCAGCTGACGGTGGCTGGGCAACAACAGGTGCGCGTTGCCTCGCTTCTCGTGCGCTACCGCCAGGTGTAACTGAAAACCCACTTCGTGAAGCGTCCGCTCACCCAAAAACGTTATTCTGAGATCTGAGCTGCTTGCGGACGTCATGAAGGCACGGTAGGAACCTCGTTTTTCCTGCATCGGGTGGAAAAAAAGACGAGTTCCCACCGTGAGTGGCTGTCATTGAAGGGCGCGTGCCTGCCGTCTTTGGCTGAGGCGGTACTGGAGGTCGGCAGTGCGCTTCGCCCGTTGGGTGTTGTGCTCGGTGGATTGTGTCTGGTCGCCGGGCGCACGCCAGGTCTCCGTCAGCACGGCGCCGAAACGTGTTCAAAGCACGGCTTAAGCTCGTACAGGGCAAGTTCAAAACACGCTACCAAAGCACGCGAGTGGCACAAACGAAAGTTCTTAGAGCCGGTCGAGGCACAGCCACAGCATGGTGGGAGTGCAGCCAGAGCACGGTTACAGTCCATTCGTGCTTCACAGACGACTGGAGTGAGGCGAGAAGCGGTGCCGCATGTATTGGGCGAGGCGAGAAGCTGCTATATCGGACCGCGTCCGGGCCATGGGAAGGTCGTATTTTTCACTCCCTCTCATTCCTTTCTGGTCTCGCCCCTCCATCGTCCCGTTCCGTCTCAGCCCAGCCCGATTCGTCTCGTCTCATCCAGTCCCTCCTGCTCGCCCTGTCCCGTGCCGTCCCGCCCCTACATCTTGCCGCTTTTGGCCCGGCCGCCCGCTGCCGAGTCGGTATCTGACACGCGAGCTGCACTGGGATGAGAGCGTCGCGGGGCGGACGGTGTCCGGTTTCGGAGGGCGCGGGTTGGCGTGGGGTCCCGCTGGAGTCTCGCTGGTTCCATGGAGGTTCTGTCGATCCTGCGGTGTCTTTTGGGGTCCTGTGGGTTCTGTGGGTTCTGTGGCGCCCTGTGGGACAGCAGGGTACGGCTCGGTCTTTGGGATCCGACGTGATCCCGTGGGGTCTCGCAGGGTTTTGTTGGATCCCGCGAAGTCTCGTGGGTCTTGTGAGATTCTGAAGGGAATCGTGGAGTCTTGTTAGGTTGGGTATCGCAGGTCCCACGGGGTATGCTGATTTACGCTTGTGTCCCTTGGGATCCGACGGCGCTTTTTGGAGTCCCTGAATGTCTCGCTTTGCTCCCGGGACTCTTCAGGGGCTTGCAAAGGTCCTGTGTGATCTAGGGTCCCTGGTGTCATTTGGGGGTTTCCGTTGATCACTGAACGAATCCAGATCCTAGCTCCGCTCCCAGCGGGTAGTCCGCCTAGTCCCGCCACCAATCTCTGCCCCCGCCCCCGCCCCCAGCTGACCCGCCCGACCGCCCAGCAGCCCGACAGTTGTTTGTTGTTGGACGGTGCTCCCGTGCAGATCTCTCCTCCTCCTCTGGGCCCCCGGGGGCCGGCTGGTCGGCAGTTGATCTGCCCTCTTGTGCGGGTCTCTTTCCGGCCCCCTGCCTGGTCTTTCAGCGTCTGTGCGGTCAGGTGGATGGCAGCCTCACTCAGGGCGGTCGGTCGGCTTGGTAACTAACCCCGGAAGAACTGGACGACCTGACGTCGGCTCGCTCCCCGACCCGCTGTCAGCCACCCCGCTCCCCTCTAGTGCTGCTGATGGTGATGGTGCGGGTGAAGGACGATGTTGCACGCTCCTGTGGTCGCTTCGTCGTCGCCAGCTTCGCCTCTTCAGCTGTGTATACTCTTCAGAAGAGTTTGTCAGGTCCTTCCGGGTGTACGAGTACCTTTAGTCGTCTGGCTTAAAAAGAGCTGCGTCGCGCATAGGCGTGATGGTCATGGTCTAATAGTTGCAACCATAGTGAATGCTTGATTATAATAGTCATCATAATCATCAACGACATTAGAATAGTCGTGTTTTTCGAGCTCATGGATTTGATGACATAAGTGGATTTCATGACGGATTTTTCGGCGCCGATAACCACGCAGTTCGGGCGTCCTAAAACAAAACAAAATATCAGTCAATCGGTGTGATTTCTGATCTTTGGGAGTTGATACTGTGAATGCTTGAAGCCGTCTGCTACTGAGTGCTAAAACCGGCATGTAGTCGCATACCGACACCGATGAGTAACATCTGTTATGCTTGAGTTTGTTCAACACATGGATCTCATCATTGCCGCCTCTCGTGAGCGCAGTAAATCCGTCATGATGACTGGTTAACCGTCACATGGACCATCTGCCGGTGTTAGAGGGTGCCGGAGATGGCCGTTTAAGGTCGGGAGGGGGAGTCCTGTATGGTTCTCCAACAGGGAACATCTGTGTGGCCATGAGGAGCGGGAATGGCGATGGACGCCCCCTCCCCTCTGCCGACTCCCCCCCCCCCCCTGAAAACTCTATCCCAGC
>JARFNZ010069964.1:0-13448 GCA_031763405.1 Balanus nubilus
ACTTTCGTTGTTGTAGCTTTCATAGGAGCCGAGATCTCAGGGGGGGGGGCGAATCGGCCCCCCCCCCGACCGTTTTGTATCATTTCCATGCCTACAGTAATAGGGTTAAAATGGATTGCTGCCGCAATTTGCCGATGAGCACGATCCATGTTAAGATCGCGGTATTTTATATATACGTTCAATATGGCTTTGCTTCTGTGCTGTTCACGTTCTGTGTACAGCTTCATGCTTTTTCTTGGTGCTGCTGTGATTTTGGCCTTCATTCATTGCTTGTTTTTTATTTTGGCTTTGATTTAGGTGTTTTATTGAAGGTCTGCAAGCATGCCCAAATATGGGCATAAGCCATCTATTTTGATATCGATTTTGTATCGGCTCCTCGCATGTTTGGCACTGATGTTTGTTTTACCGTCGTGGCGTCATGGTGGCGGCACTGCTGTCGCAACGGCGGCTGAGTCGACGGTAACTGCACGGTGACGGCTACACGGTGAAGGTGATCGGCTTCAGACATATTACTATACTGGTCCGAAGGAGTCACTTTTTCTTGATCAGATTCAAGTGGGTGTCACTGAAACCACTTAACCCGTTTTTGTTTTTCTACGTCCCATAGCCCGCCATTGACGGATGGAAGGAGGGGGGCAAAAGTGCCTCCTGTCGAATATTTTGAATTATTGACTGAGATTGACTTGACCTTGTTACAACTTTCACTCAATTGACTTCAGATGACAAAACATACATCACCACCGAATTCTACGTCTAAAACGACACGTAAAACATGTGGCACATGACCTATATATAACTTTTTGGTATATTGACCTTTTGTGACCTGACCTCGACCTTGACCCGTACTTAGTATGAGAAGATACTCATACGGTGCATTCACCTGGCATTTGAAAGTACTTTGGCGCAGTTTGGGCTCGGAGCTGCGCATTGTGCGGTCTCCACAGACCGCAACGCGAAAACATCCGATTTTGACCTTTGACCTGAACTTGACCTGACACGTGACATGAATTTGGAAATTTCGCGTATGCTTTAGGTGCGTCTGGTAGGGAGCTTTCGAATGCCGCCTCGCGCTTCTCGCTGCGATCATTGGTTCTGAAGATAATCTAGGGTGGTCACTTTTTGCCCCCTCCCCAGTCAATGTTGTTCGGCTGAGACCCCAGTCAATAGCGAGATAGGAACCGAGATCGAGGAGGGGGGGGGGGGGGGGAGTGTTCAACCCACCGCCCCAGCGGCTTATGGAAAAGCCCGAGTGCCAGCGAGGCGCGGGCTAATTTGTGGTTTGCCCTTTTTCGTATTTGCTGTTTAAGCGGTACAACAAAAACGCCTCCATGCTCTGGCCTCAAAATATATCAGCATAGAAGTGGCACATGTGAATGCAACATTTTTCATTGAACATAGATAAGATTTATTTATATTTGCAACAAGCTCATGGGCTGTCGATTACCAGAGAGACATCAACATAACAACACCAGTTACGAACTTCCCTAGGGAAGACATGATTCATACTTACACGTTAAGACACTTCAAACCAAACCCTCAAGCCGCAGTTGACGGAAAACAAAGTCAGTCACAGCTCTCCACAGAGCCTTGTGTAACCTATGTTCTCCAACTGCATGTATGTACACCGGCCTCCTCCAAGACAGCACTTCATTTGACCAGCCACGGTCCTGGATATGGTACCATTGGGCGAGCAGAGAAGTGAGCTCTGCTCCTCCGCTTCATATTTACCGTGCCAGCGAGACCACATTTAAGTATGTGGTTAGCCAGAGGCTAGCTCAATTAGCGGCGCAACGGTTCTGGGCATGGGGGGGAACTTCGAGTTGCGGTTATAACGAAGAAGCTTTATCATGACGCTTGTGAATTATCACGACATTATGCCAAAGTTTGTAATAAATTTCAACATTAACCTACCACGTGAATTGTAACATATAGTTTAGTGACCAAGCGTTGCTAAATTTTCAATCTGTGACAGAGACGAAGACGAGATCACAAAGTTAAAATTTTGAAGCGCGACATCACTGAACAATTCAGTGCATGACAGCGGTAACTTGCCCAAATAAAAAATCGAATCTCAAGCACGTGACCTACATACCACTATAGTTCGTTTTTTTCTGAGTAGGAAGTCGACTGTAAGAACCGTTTCGAAAACAGCACGGTTCTGACCTAAGAAACTACTTGAAAACCGACTACTCTCCACACTAGTGCAGATTGGAAAATAATGAAATTAAAATTGTCCAAAATATATGCAGTCATGTAATGCATAAATACTAATACGGCACAGGTTTCTATGCTATTAAAAAACATTAAGGTTAGAAAGATATCTTATGTTCAAGATCAAGTTGCCCGCTGGTGTGCATTGGGCAAAATGCTTTTGCGATTGTTCTGAAATATATTTTCATCTTATTTCTCAACATTACACCAAAGTGCGTTTCTGTGAGATGGTAAATATATTCCAGTAATCCTAGCGCCAAGCCCGTGCTGTTTTCGAAATGGTTCTTACAGTCGACTTTCAACTAATAAAAAACGTACTATAACATATTTGATAGTACAGTCACCAGCCACCAACAAATCTAGTTGACTTTTCGTTATACCATATGCACTTGCAGCAATGGGGAACGATTTACAATCATGCACTTATATCAAATTTAAGGGTATCTTAGATATTGGTGTACGTCTTTGCAAATTTAGAGGGCACGGTGCCCCGGTGCCCTCCTTGTTCCTCCGTCTATTCCTAGCGCTGAATATTGGATGAAATGTTAGCTATTTCCCCGACTAGTCACGGGAAAATGATGCAAGGCTCTTATAAAGGGAAATAATGACCTTCTACCATGCAAATGTTGTTAAGAGTTGAAACGGGAACATGATGTAAAACTATAATATCGAATACTCACATTTTTCATACAACACCACACATCCAAAAATATTTGAAGTCGAAGTAGGCCAGCGTTCTACGCTTCATTTTGACGGTGCCTGCCTAGTTCATGACATAACCATGACATAGTTTGAATTTCAAAATGATTTATCTGTCAAAAAACGGTTATTTTTTAGCAGAAGTTCTTACAATGCTCCTGAAGCATACAAATGATGTAACTAAAATTGTCAATGTCCTTTCAAATGATTCCATTTTCTCGAAACAGCATTTGATATGCATGCCATTTTAGCTGATCGCCATATACGCTCATTTTTAACATTTAGGAGCCTTGTTAAAAAGCTTGACTGCAGACAAGCGGTTTATTTTACGATGTTTTATCAATCACAAATCTACCAACGACAATGATAGCATTAACATCAGCGCAGAATAATTGCAAATTTGTATTTTCCATTAGCCAAAATATTTCGGTTGCCTGGAACCCGCTCGCTCTGCCGGTGCTTGGCGCCACACACGTCGTGCCGTGGGGAAGTTCCTGAAGGTCAATATTTGGAAAATTTTGGCCTTTGATGATGTATGCTTTGTAGCTTTCGAACGTTTTTTCCTTTTTCCGCAGAAGGGTGTACCTCTCTTCTAATTTGGCTTCTATGGCACTAAGTGGATTAAAAAAACGTTCGAAAACTCGTCAAAAACATTTAACTACGACGGTCATTTTTCGTTCAGGTCAAAATTCGTGTCACCAGAGGTCATCAAAGGCCAAAATGTCCCAAATATTGACTTTTCATCAACTATCTAGGAAGAAGACAAAACCAAAGTATTAGAAAGCCTTTTTAACGATCTTTCGCAAACATGTCATCAGATTTGACCTTAAGTCAATAGTTTAAGTTCCGGAGATCATCAAACGTCAAAAAGTACCTTTTCTGGGAAGTTTTTTTTGCGAAAACTTCTAAGTTAATTAAGGTGGGGCAACGATTTTTACACCATCGGGTAGGCACTCAATTAAAATATTCGCATTCGTGTAATAGCACCTTTATCCTCCCTGGCGCGCTTGGGACATTTGTGACTCCCAACTTCTCTGACATGGTACTAACAGCCCGTCTGCTTGGCATCGACCGTAACAGTATCAAAAGCCCCAGATATCCTACCTCCAAAATAGTAGCTGTAGGAATGGGCCAAGGCCGAATGAACGATACTGTAAAATTGAATAAATGCCTGTTTTTTCCAAACCTTGAAGCTTCTTATTAGGGAAATGTTAATTTGCAATCCCTATTTGTATAGTTCATTATTGTTATACCATTAACGGAGTTGAAGATATTCATTTTGACAAAATAAAAGGTCATCATCTCCCTTTAAAAACAGCAGTCCAAATTGATTTGACTCGAGAAGACCAGCCTCAATCTTCTACAAACACTCCAAAAACGTATTTCACGTCCCCCGTATTACACGACCCCACACGTCGCCTGCCTTCTATTCGTTGGACCGACACTCATCGACAAAGTCTTTCGCGATGAATTCACTTCTTCCGCACAACTTTATTATCTTTGTCATCCTCCCCGTAGGGACATGGGCCTCACGACTGCCGCCCCGCTGCCCAGTATGGCGGACGGTAACCAGTGTCCTGTGCCGCATCACTTGTAGCTGAGGCCATATCTCCTCTTGTCTAGGCCGACCAGCTGTCCGCCTTCAGCCGTGTCGTTCTGCTCCGGCCGGCGCAGATGACGAGCGAACAGCCGGCTCAGATAGCCCAGGTCCGATCTGCCGGAACCATGAAGCCGTTGATGTTGATGTGGGCCCGGCCTGCAACGAGCAAGAGATTCTCCTCAAAAGTGGGTATGATTATTTTGGCCAGTGTTGTAGGCGACAGCGACGGAAGTTTTGGTACACACGCTTTGGAAAGACCGAGGGATGCCTCGTAACACCAGCCTTCACCAGTAACAGTTGGCAGCAATTGGGCGTTTTGGGCGTTGAAAACTTAAAAACGCCTAGGCCATAGGGTTTCCATGTTAAATCAATCATCTTCAGGCGAGCTTGGCTCGTAATCTAAGAGACAAAATTAAAGACTGACTGTTGGGCCAGATTACGTAAAACCTTGGCTTCAACGTTTTTATCTACCATTTTTCAATATTACGACCGGAAAGTGGCCACAAAGTCTTGGGCTTTAACCGATGTCGAAACAGCTAGATCATGCTGGAGCTGGAGTTAATTTTGCTACACATACTGTACACATGCTGGAGTAAGTTTTGCTTTGAAGATATTTAACAAATGGAAATATAAATCGTTGCAGCAGCGCATTAGTCCTAGTTGATTACATAAAACAATATTTATCTGGAAAAATCCACCGCGTCTAAAACAAATAGGCCTTTTGTTCGTTGCTGGAAAACCCGATGATATATTACCCATGCGTAGCAGTCTCGCTTAGACCAATGTTCTACATTTTAAACAGCTTACGGGATAAAGCAGGATAATATTTTGTAGACCTTTCTCATGACATGCAAATGAAAGGCATGCCCGCAAATATCGATTGGTTCAAAAGAATCTAAAGTAGTGTTTATTTATGTCCCAAGTACCTATCATGTATACGATTGCCCATAGCAAGCTGATATAGCACAAACCTATATGGTACCACGAATTTCTGTAATATTCCGTGGTAATACCATTACAAAATCTCCCCCTGTTCAGGCAATCCCATTTTTAGAGGGGATGCAGAGTTAGTCGTCTCGCAGTCTCGCCGATAACTCAGGCTCACGAGATAGGCGACTCTGTTAAGTGTTGATTTTTGTATAGATCCATTTAGGTCCCTGAGGACGATGGGCACCAATTGGTGCGTTAGCGACCTTAATAATCAAACCGATAGGGATCAACTGGGTTAAGGATACGGAGTTGACTGGCCATGGGATGTTCGTTTCTCAGCCAACGGTTCCCACGTCAAGGCTTTTACTTTATTTACAACAGAATCATCCTGGATATAAATGCACACAGTTCTACCCCATCTGCCTGCAACCAGATTCCCCAGTTTAGGAAACGGGACTTGTTGTAGCCTTTTCCACAAACGGTCCGAAATGCCGAAGTGCAGTTTTTTTCGCATTGGATGCTTGTGGGAACTCATCTCTTCATCGAAGAAGTACGGACTTAACCCGCGCCTTGCTGTGCCTTTTTTGACCCCCCAGCATGTACTGACTTCGTCCTTGGCCTATGTAGGAAGGTGCCCCCTCAGAAAGCGTCCTTCTACATAGTTTATGGGTGCCCTCAGATACACTTCTGAATGCGCCCTCCCACATAGTTCGAGGCCTGAAAGGTCCCATTTGGCGCATCTTCGATGACGCCCTCCCACATGCCTTCAAAGCGTCCTACCAACCACTTCCAGAGGCGCCCCCACATCGTTCAAAGGGCGCCCTGGATATACCTCTGAGGACGCCCCAAATTTCGTTCCAAGGGCGCCCTCCCACAGGCCTCCAAAGGCGCCTCCAATACGCTTTCGGGGGTGTTTTCAAATACATTTCCGAGTGCACCCTCCGAAGCACGTCTGGAGTCGCCATCCCGCATACCTGTAAAGGCGCTCTCGGACACACCTCTGAGGGCTCCCTCCTACATGTTCAAAGGCGCGCGAAGACACACTTTTGAAAGCGCCTTGTGGCCCTCCCACATACCTACAAAACGTCCTCGGGCAACTCACGTCCAGAGGCGTCCTCGGACACACCTCTAAACTCTAAAGGCGCCCTTCAGCATATCTATCCGACCACGCTCCGATAGACCTATGAAGCCGCCCTCCCGCATGACTCCAAAGGCACCCCCTAAAAAATATTAGGGTGCTCCCTATACATACTTTCAAAGGAGCCCAACGATGCACCATAGACGGCGCCCTTCCACATATACCTTCAAAGAAGTCCTCCGATGCACCACTAGAGGCGCCCTCCTACGTAATCCAAAGGCGCCCCCAGAAACATCTATCCAAGACCGAGGCACAAGGGCGCCCTTCCTGCATGCCTCCAGTAGGTACTTCCAAAGGCACCCACCAATGCTCCTCTGAATGCGCCTTCTCACATGCCTCTAGGCACCAAAGATGTCCTCCGATACCATATGAGAGCGCACTCCCATATAGTGGCGTATTCAGGGGGCATTGCACCATGTCCCCTTGGACACCAAAGGCGTCCTCGTGCACCGAAGGCGTCCTCGTGTGCCAAAGGCGTCCTCATGCACCGAAGGCGTCCTCGTGTGCCAAAGGCGTCCTCGTGCACCGAAGGCGTCCTCGTGTGCCAAAGAAGCCCTCACACACCGAAGGCGCCAAAGATTGGTACATACAATTATCAATCAGGCTTTGAAATCAAGATTATTTAGAAGTGCATCAGTGGGTGCGCTAGATGTATCGGAGACGCCTTCAGAAATATATTGGAGGATGCTTCCGAAAAATTTATGGGGAGGCGTCTTTGAAGGTATGTGGGAGGGTGCTCTTAGAAATGCATCGCAGGCAGCCTCTGGAGGTGTATGAGAAGGCGATAAGCGTCTGCAGGCGACCTCCATCCCGCAGTGGCGGCCCAGGGTAACCAGTAACCACCCGTACAGGCGGCCCAGGGTAACCAGTAACCACCCGTACAGGCGGCCCAGGGTAACCAGTAACCACCCGTACAGGGTGCCCCCGTGTCGGCCAAGGCCAGGGGAGGATGGACAACAGACCAAGACCAAATGCCGGCTTCAGACCAGGCGCCGCTGCGCGAAGGGTCAGCTGCCATCCCAATGTCAGGTGCCACCCTATAGTCAGTCGCAGCCCTCCGGCCTGGTGCCTCATTCCGACGAGATGCCGCCCGCCGGCCAGGGGGCCGGTTATCGTCCTTATAGGCGCAACAAAGCATCCTTGGCCCGGTAAGTAGGGCGCTTGGAAGTCACCAGGCTCCCTTCGTTCTACAGGGGTGAACAAAGTGTGTTACTGGGTGAATGTTTGGAGGCGATAGAGATCAGGAGTAGGGCGAACGAATCTCGGTAGATCGCATGGGACGGGGTTGATTTGAACTTGTCTGTGTGCAGGGAAGGACGAAGCTCTGAATTTCTGGAAATTCGACAGACCAGGGAGAATGGTAGGGATGATGTTATGAACTTGCACCCCTGGAGACAGAGAGGCAATGGAACGCATGCCACTCAAATAACTTTTGAATGCGTACAGATGACTATCCACATCAAATTTTCAGCACCTCTTTGGGAGCCAATTTCCTACTAAAACAAGACTTTCTTCTTAACGACTAACATATTTACCCACGAGGCTCAAGACAACGTCTGACCTGAGCTTGCAAATTCTAGTAGTTCAATTTCAGTTTCGATCTGTAAGTCGTAACTGACCGTGCGACGACGGAGAGGAGCATGTAAAGAATCGACTTCAAATATCTCTGACCGCGTCCCCTCCCCCCAGCTCAACAACTTTCGGTGGAGAGACACGGGTAGATTCGTCTTAGGCTGACGGCTCACTATTGTGGGGGTTTGCGCCCTTTTGAGGGCTTGTCCCCACCTCTTGAATTTATAAATACGCCACCCTCGGGCACGTAAAACTTTCGTCTCTTCTGCCGGCTACCCGAAATTGCCCAGTCGGACGGTAGGGGTAAGGACATGCGCGACAAGCTCTGCTTAGCGCGGGTTCTGACCTCGCAAATTCGTCCATTAAAAAGGTTCGGACTAAATTTATCAAAAGTATATCTAAACATGTTGTGTCGAAACGGAATTAGAGATTCGCTAGTCAGACATTTCTGCTAGCTGTGTTTTTTTGTTTACACCGAACCAACGTGCGGTTTAGTGAATCGCAGACAAAATGTTGTTAGAAATATTTAATTATGATTCGAGAAAAAAATTATAATTTCGAAAATTCTCGAAATCGAAATTCGATTAAGCGAAAACGAAAAGTTTTTAGTGATCGTCCCATAGTTTTTGTCCCAAGACAATAGCAATGTTTATCAGAAGATGACATATACTCATTACTAACCGTCAATGAATGGTTTAATGTTAATATGGCTAAAATCTTCCCCTTGTAAATGTTTAAAAATAAAATAATGAAAATGATATTATTCATAACTGCACGCACAAGCAAACGTACATGCCCCGGGGAAAGGGAAATCTGCCCCCCCCCCCCCAGTTTTTACTTCGTACCTACCTAAAAGTTAATAACATATTACATGAAGGCTTGAGCATGAGTCACGTCAGATCAGGTCACTAGGTCAGGTCAAAGTGCGTAAAAATAGAGATGTGAAAATGGTACCGAAGTGCTTGTCTGATCGGGACGTATCGCCTCATATGCAACATGACCTACTTGGGTCACCACGTGACCCTGGCCTCAGATCAAATTATGAAGTTGACCTTGCGAGGTTACCATGTATATGCTTTGGGGCACCTCGACGAGAGGAAATCAATGGTGCCAATGTTAGTGTCCTTATTTTATTAGGTTGAAAGTTGTTCGCAAAACAACCATTTCCTAAAAAAAGTCCCCGACATTTGATGACCTTTGGAGCCTTGAATATTGACCCGAAATAAAAATCTGACGATATGTTGCAGTTTAAAATTTGAAGAGCGTTCGATCGCTTTTTTCAATTTCCTCCTAGCTATAAAAGTTTTCGGGGTAATGTGAAATATCTGGAGGTCGGATATTTAGTCCCTAACGTGATAAACGTGAAGCACGTTTGATCTCCTTTGATCTTGTAGATATTAATATCAAAAGAGGTCATGAACATTTAACAAAAAACAAATATCTTTAACCCCTACCTGCCTAGAAACGTTATTCTAGCTTGTATAGGAGATGAGATCGTGAGTGGGCAGAAGTGTTAACTCATACCTCAAATGAACTCATCAACTCAAAACGTAAGAAGCCGCGCCGCAGTGTCACTCACATGTAGGCGCGTTTGGAGGTGAAGAGTGTGAAGCTGCAGCGACAACCGCCAACGACGCCGCTAAAGCCGGTAGACTTGCAGAAGACGCTGCAGTCGAACCTCTTGTCGTTGTCGCTGCCGGAGGCGGCCCCGGTTAGCAGGGCGGCCACGCACACCGCCAGTAGCAGCGGCACGACGCAGCGTGACGTCATCACTCGGTCCGATGATGTCATCGGCGGGGCTCGACGTCGCCGGTCGGGGAAGCTATCAGCGAGGATGCGTACAGCGTTGTGTTACATGAGAGCAAACAGCATACGGACGTTCAAAAAGTTGTGAGGAAAATGCTTTTCAACACTGGCCGAAAATGTGTCCCAATTATTTTGAAGAAGAAAATACGTGTTGTTTATTGTGTGTGCCGATTTTCTCTCAATGCATACATTGAGTTTGTTTCCGACAATCCGAAACGCTAGCGCAATTATGCGGCCACAATTTAGGGGTTTCAGGTCACGAGCGCGCGGAGGAACGCCTCACACTTTCGGCACGTGGGGCGCCTACCCTTTCCCATGCATCTCCCACAAGATGCACAATTGCATAGCATTGTGCGGGCCACCATCCACACTACATGTAAAACATTTCGTACCACCGAACCACAAAAACGGTAATGTTCAGATACCGGTGGTAGTTCGGTGGCCTTTCAGCATGCATGCGACATGACAATGCAATGTTGATTGTGTTGCCGGCATATTTGGTTATTTTGGTGGTTTAACCGTGGTGATCTGCCGTTATGTGACTATTTAAAAAACATATTGCACCTCTCATTGCGCCTTAGACTCAATAGCTTTCACAGAGCGAGATATTTCGCAGGCTTATTAACCTGCGCACTGCTGGTGGGCGGGGAAAAATACGCCTATCCTCCCGGATTTGCAAAATAATTAAAAACGACGTAAAATGTCGACGAAAAATTGTTAGTATGCTATCTGGAATTAATTTGACGTCTTCCCAGCAAATTTCGACAAAAATGGTTGTTAAATTTTTTAGACAATTTTTTTTTAGTGACGTAGCGTTACGTCATTTTCGGTTCATAATCGGCGAATGTTTGATCGTTGATACAACATCGAGTTTGGATCAAATTGCAAGCACAGGCGCCAAAAGAACTAAAATTACATTTTCTTTCAAATAGCTATCTTGGATTTGTGAAATGTTTGTTTCTGACCCCCGAATTTCCATTTTTTAAATAACCACCAAATCCAAAAGATTAAACTTGTTAAAAAACGGAATATTCGTTGAACTTGAAAGAACTATTTATGAATAACCGCTATGCCAAATTTTGAATCGATTTATCAATTCTTAACCTAATAACTCCAATAAGTATACAATCTTATCGCGTCATTTTTTAATTGTGTTTTTTTTTGCATTTCCAGACCACGCACGCAAAAGAAAAGGACACCAATGGGTTTTTGGGACGAAACTGCTCCTTAAACATGCGTGTTTAATTACAAAAATTATGCAATAAAAGAATTGACCTTTTTTGGTCAGACTTTGACCTGAACTTTGCTTAAAATGAGGTCAAATGACAAAATGACCATAACCGTCAGTTTCTACGTCTGAGATAACCCACTCAACATGTATCATATATATTTTATAAAACTTTTGCACCGAGCAACCTTTTATGACCTGGCCTTGACCTTCACCTGTACCTACTTAGTATGATACACATACTCTAGCAGTACCTTCTGCTTACATTAAAAAATATTTTGTCTGAGTTTGGGCTCGTTGCTGTTGACAGTTCGGTCTCTGCATGCAGCCTATAATTCGAAATCAATAATATTTGACCTTTCTGAGACAATTTTAAGTGTGCTGTAGAATTGTCTCGTCAAAGAGCGTTCGTTTGCTGCCTGGCGCGTCTCGCTGCGCCTATAGGTTCGGAAGTTAGGTAGGGGGGGGGGGGAAAACTGCCCCCCCCCCCCGTGGGGCGCGTTCGGTCGAATACCCCAGCGGGGCTCGGGTTAAGGAGCACAACAAAGTATGAGATCACATTTGGCAATATATATGCGAATAGTTAATACACATAGCACAAAAAGAGATGGGGTTCTGAACGGACTCTATTAAAAGGGGCTTGTTAGCGAGGAAACGCATGTCCTGCCGGCCGGCGCTGGCCGTCCGACACGCCGGCGCTGACGTACGAACACGTGTCCCATGTCTTCATTCCCGCGCCCACGTGTACTGCGTCACATGCCGGCCGGGACCACGCGGGAACATGGGACAGTCCGAGATTCAGCTCCGTCGGCGTGACACGGGTCGTCGCCGGCGACGGTACGGTTACGACTTTGACATAGACACGAATATCGATACGAATTACGGCAACGGAGTGTGTGCGAACGTCAACGTGTCTCGCTGCCACTCTCTTCGCATTTACTCAAGTATACAACCCCTTTGTGCAACATCTCTTTTCGACGAACATTTCGGTCCTCCGGGAACGAGCTACGAACTGAAACGAACAGTGACATTTCGCACGAACATTCTGGTCATCCGGGGCGGATGCGAGTGAACCGCTGTGAATGGATTATAGCGACGACGTGATGCAGTGCGCGCAATTAGTGGTGTCTGACAAGCGGTCACGACAAGATGGTGATGCGAGATCACAACGAAGCAGGACGTCGTACCGCACCCGGAGTGAGGCAGGTGCCAGCATAGCGTCCTCCTGCCTGAGAGAAGCTCGCCGCCGAGCTGCGTTGAGCAGACTACAGACGAAGCAGGCCAGCGAGCGGCAGCAGCCAAGGCGGAGCTGGCCCGGCGGCAAGCGGAGGCACAAGCGGAGCAGGTGCGACAGCAGGCGAAGGCACAGGCGGAGCAGACGCGGCGGCAGGCGGAGGCACAGGCGGAGCTTGCCAGGCAACAGGCAGCTCTCGAAGCCCAACAGCTGAAGGATGAAGCGGAGCGTCACTAGCTGGAGTTGGAGGTGCTGGAGCAGGAGGAGAATGGATCTCTGCCGGCCGGCGACGCTGTGTCACCTGTCAGATTTCCTGTGGTGGCTCCATTCGAGACACATGCGCAACTCGCCAGCCATCGCCGACAGACGACACAGCCGCCCACACCCAGGACTGGCTAGACCAGGTTCAACTGCAAACGCGACCGTCGGGTGCAACACACTTTAACGACGGGTACTTGCCTGCAACTGCACCCCAGCTGCAGCGCCCGCTTAGAAACGAGAGACAATAGGCGACTCCCCATCTGCCGTGGGTCACTGAACGACAACCTCATCATTGGACACAACAACCTGAACTCACTAACAGGCGTGCTCATGAGGTTCCGCCAAGGTCGCGTGCCGATAGCGTCTGACGTGGAACAGATGTTTCACCAGATAGCCATCCGCGCCGAAGACCGACAGTCGCAACGATTCCTCTGGCGAGACATGGACACTACAAAGGGCCCGGAAACGTACCAAATGAATGTGGTAATACTCGGTGCCAGGTCGTCACCACGCACGGCCACATACGTGGTCCGCCGTTGTGCGAATGTCGGGAAACACAGCACTCCCAGGCGGCGGACAGGGTATTCACCCGGTTCTACATGGACGACTACTTGGACTCTGTCGACGCCGAGAACGAAGGGCGAGAGCTGGTCAACTCTCTTAACTCTCTCCTGAGTGCTGGTGGATTCCATTTGACCAAGTGGACCAGCACATCGGAGACGGTGCTGCAGGACATCTCACCTCAAGACAGGTGCGACGAGACGCGCGA